>CM061142.1:39216891-39359681 GCA_030789695.1 Scilla litardierei
ATGATGTGATACTCTTATACTCCAGATAAAAAGCGTTCAATTGAAAAGTGTGTGATCTGAGACTTGTATACCGCTTTAGATGATTCAGGCGATGTTAATTTTAAAATCATTCCGTTTCTCATGATTATACCGTAGTTCGTGGGTTTTCTATTTTCTACTTGCACTATTCTACTATGATATCAAAATGAGATTCTTTGACATGTATTTCTCACTCGGTGCATGCCATAAGAGTAAGTGAAACCCACGTCCTGAGAAAATGATCTAGCATCCTACCTCTTCTTTCTTTCTTCCTTTATTTTCGTTTGGTTTTCATTCTTCTTCGTTTTTCATTTTTTTTTCGTTTTTCGCCGTTTTCGTTTTCCGAATCCACCGGGTTCGCTTTTTACTTATCTTCCTCGAGGACGAGTAAGAGGCAAGCTTGGGGGATTTTGATCACTCCTTATTTCACACCCTTTTCCCGCATGTTTGCATGCCATTTTGATCGCCCAAACCATGTTTTTCACGATATATCGACGATATTGCGATGCTTTTCACGATTTGTTTTTTTGGTCGCATTTCAGGTGATTTGGCGCGATTAGGAGTGATCTCGAGATGCGTGTAATCTAGACGGCCACCGACGACCTCCCCGAGGGGTATTTTGCTATTAGAGAGGAGCGGAAGAAGAATGGACGTCGCCGGAGCGACGAGGAGGCCAAAACGACCAGTTTGGGCATTTTTTGTGTCCCACTCGGCCGAGTGGAGGAGCCACTCGGCCGACCAGCGAGACACTGCTCGGCCGACCAATTCAGACACGAGTTACCTGTGCACTCGGCCGAGCACAGAAGACCCACTCGGCCGAGTGTCGATACCACGTCCGCCCGAGTGGCGCCCAGACGAAGGCTCTCAAAAAGACCGAAGTTACTGTTTTTCGGCCTCTGAGCTTCAGAAGACCCACTCGGCCGAGTGGCAAATCCCGTCCGCCCGAGTGAAGTGAAGCCATCGGCCGAATGACGACAACTCACTCGGCCGAGCCGCCCCCGAACTGAAGACCCCTGAAGCCCACGACTTACTGGAAATTGACAGGGTTTTCACTCGGCCGAGTGACTTTTGTCACTCGGCCGAGTGCGATGCGCTGCCTGTAGCGAAATTTGCGGAAAACAGGCTGTGCAGGGGCGTTTTGGTCAGGATTTTTGGACGATTTTTGGGGCTATTTAAGCTCTGTTTTTACCCTAGTTTGGAGAGCCTCCTCTCAGATTTTTTGCAGCTTTTTGAGTCTACTTTTTGGCTTTATTAATTGTGAATGGTGAAGAGAAAAACTTGGATTTTTATTGGGTTGATTGAAGATTTACATTGGTTTGCACTTCTCTTCCACAAAAACTTTATTTTTTATTGTTTATATCATTGTTGTGATGAATTCCATTGTCTATTTCTTTGCCAATTATTGTGCTATTGCTATGATTAGTGAGTAGTCTCCACGTCTTGGGGCGTGGGGATGAACCCTACAAGCCCAATTTCGTATTTGTGTTGAATCGGTAGAAATTGAGCTAGGATTGTTATTAGGGATTAGATTGGGATCGAATTACTACGGATAGCTAGGTATTCACATCAATTGGGATTTGCAAGAGATTGGATCCCAATTCGATAGGAAGCCCTAGAAATCCGAATTGGGTTGGAGTCGGATTTTCGAAGTATGGGTTTGCAAGAAATTGGACCGATGCTAGGATCTCCGGTTGCAATTCCGCGCCGATACCCGTTTGCAAGAGATTGGACGGGTAGGAACTATCCTAATCTAGATTGTGGACCGAGTTTGCAAGAGATTGGACTCGGTGCGCAATTGGACGATGATGTTGATCCCAATGCTAGCTTCCCTAGGCTAGGGTTTGCAAGAGATTGGACCCAAGCCTAGGATAGCTATAGACCGGCAACAGCGCGAGAGCGTGAGCTTGGTTCCACATTTAGTTGCAACTAGTTCATCCAAATTCTCATCCTAGCGATTTCGATACTGGCGAACCACAATTGTGAAATATGGTGAGTAGTGGGGATTCCCCATTCCCTAGGCGTTCTCTATTTGATTTGATATTTCGCACTTTTGTCTGACGATTGTGACAGGATCGCCCAAGGCAATTATCCCTCTGAATAGCCAGGTTGATTAGGAGCAAGCACGGTCATTCGTCCTCCCTGTGTTCGATACCCGCTCGCCGCTGTACCGTGCGCTTGCGGTAAAACTACAACCGTCGCCTCGGGACGTGTACGCCGGGGCGCGATCAGAAGTGTGATGATTATAAGAGGTCTCTCAGGCCGTCACTAGCCTTGGGTATAATGGAGCAGCCCAAGATTGTAAGGGTGGTGACAAGGATGGTGAGAATGGGTTGCAGAAGGGAGTAAGCGTGAACATAAACGTTGTCCTTTGCCGGGTTTGAATTCATCAGAAGGAACACAAATTATATTTTGCAAGTTGCATTTGATTTACATTGGGCTTTAAATATGTACTTTTATTTTTCAATTAATTAGGGTAATTAAATTTGTTTGTTGAATAACTACCGTTTTACACTCTTAAGAGTGAAGTTTTAATTATGTAAGTTTATGTGAGGATTGCTAACTCCATGTTAATGTGCTATTTCTAGTTCTCTTCTAATTTTTCTGGAAAACATTTCACAAGATTGTGTCATGCAGGTTTTGTAATATGGGCAATACAGATGTTCCAATCAAGTACCAATGAGATGAATATAGCTTAAAGGAGAATGTGAAGATGAAGATGAAAAAAATGATATGAGAGATGACAGGAAAGTATGACAGTTGCAAAATTGAAGGCAAGATTACTGAAATCTAATTTAGATGCTAAGGGTCAAGCCCTATGATTTAAGGGGGATGTTGGTCAAGCTCTTGGAATTATGTTAGAAGGTTAGTAAAGACTATAAAGTGTAATGATAGACCTATGGCAATACATATGAAGGTTATGGGAATGAACTTCGTGAATATATCTTTATATATTATTAAGCTAATGAGTTTCCTCTATCCAACCTTAGATGATCAAATGAAGTTCAAGGCATTCTATTGTACGGGGGAGCAGCACATGGCTTGTTAATGTACTGGGAGCAAGTAGTAATGGGTCTAATGGCATGATAATGTACTCTTGGGGGGTGCATGCTAATGTACTTTGGGGGGAGGCAGTTTAGATAATGGGGGGGATAAAATCCTCCACTGGAATCACTTGATTGATCACATTTCCTTTGTTTTCATCATGTTTCCCTAGCCTTTGTTTTCTGATATTCAATTTTTGTACTGAAAAGATTAAATTGCATCAATGAAACGCCATTTCAGGGGCAAGTTCATGGCATGCTAATGTACTGTTGAGGGGGAAATTCATGACATGCTAATGTTCTATGGGGTGCAGTTCATGGCATGATCTAGGGGACATTAAATAATGGGTATATTGGCATGCTAATGTACTTTGGTGGGGGGGGGGGCAGTTTGCCTTCTTGATAGAAAATTTGTCTAAACAATAGGTAGAGTTAGGTTACACAAACAAGACAGTGTTGGGTGGCAGTTCATGGCATGGGGGCACTTCATGGCATGCTAGTGTACTGTTGGGTGGCAGTTCAAGACATGCTAATGTACTTTTGGGGGGCAGTTCATGGCACAATACTGTAATTGGGGGCATTTAATAATAGGGCTAATGACATGCTAATGTACTTTGGGGCATCATTCTGCCTTCATCATAGAAAATTTGTCTAAACAACAGGTAGAGTTAGGTTACACAAACATGATTTAGTCCCCCTTCAAAATCTTAATTACAACAAAATTTAGTTCTCCTCAGATAATTTCGTTCCCACCAAATATTTAAACTTTGTAGTTCCTCAAAAGTTAGTTTCCACCAGGAAAATTTTGTGCCCCTCATTGTTTATTTAGTTCCACACAAAAAATTTAGCCCCCCAATATTTAGTTCTCACCAAAAATTTTAGAAAAATTTAGTTCATATTCCCCACATTGTTTAGACAAATTTTCTATGATGAAGATAATAATTAAGTATGTAACCTAACTCTACCTATGGATTTAAAGAACACTATCTGTTCACTATCCTGTTTGTGTAACCTAACTCTACCTATTGTTTAGACAAATTTTCTATGACGAAGGAAAAATACTGCCCCAAAGTACATTAGCATGTCATTAGCCCTATTATTAAATGCCCCCCAATTACAATATCGTGCCATGAACTGCCCCCCAAAAGTACATTAGCATGTCTTGAACTGCCACCCAACAGTACACTAGCATGCCATGAAGTGCCCCCCATGCCATGAACTGCCACCCAACACTATCTTGTTTGTATAACCTAACTCTACCTATTGTTTAGACAAATTTTCTATCAAGAAGGCAAACTTCCCACCACCAAAGTACATTAGCTTGCCAATATACCCATTATTAAATGTCCCCCAGTTCATGCCATGAACTGCACCCCATAGAACATTAGCATGTCATGAATTGCCCCTTCAACAGTACATTAGCATGCCATGAACTTGCCCCCGAAATGTTGTTTCATTAATGCAATTTAATATTTTCACTGCAAAAATTGAATATCAGAAAACAAAGGCTAGTGAAACATGATGAAAACAAAGGAAATGTGATCAATCAAATGATTCCAGTTAATTGATTTTATCCCCCTCATTATCTGAACTGCCTCCCCCCAAAGTACATTAGCATACACCCCAAGAGTACATTATCATGCCATTAGACCCATTACTACCTGCTCCCAGTACATTAACAAGCCATGAGCTTCTCCCCCGTACAGTATAATGCCATGAACTTCATTTGATCATCCAAGGTTGGATTGAAGAAACTCATTAGCTGACCGGCGCCCCGTTTTCGGTATGGGCGCTGTGTCGTTTTACCGCAAGTGCACGGTTAGTGTAGGGTGCGGGTATATCGAACACAGGGAGGTGGATGGCTTGAGTGGCTACTAGCCTCGCCTAGGTCGTTTGCTAGCTACGCGGATGATGTGAGTGGAAGTGTAGAAATAAAAGAAATAAATGAAAAGACACGACGTGAATCCCCGCTAACACGGGCTAGAGCACTCATGACACTAGGCATTTGACTTGATCCAGGGTGAGACATTGCCCCGAAAGGTGGTACCTAGCGTCCATGGCCCGATATTCCGGTCGGTGCCAAGTACGCTAGGCCTACCCGGTTCCAGACAGTGGGCATTCCCATGTCCATTAACACCTTCCGCAACCGGGAGAATTAAGGCCACAATGATAACTCCCAACACTTCGTCCAAGCCGTTCCCACGCGCGAGGACTCGATGTCAACACTAGGGGCGTGAGCTATGGCTAGGGGTCAACTGCCAAGTTTATTCCCCCTTGGCCCGATGGTCAGAGGCGGTCTTTCTCCCGCCAATGACAATGAAACACCCCCGCGTAACCCTAATGGCCAAATAGGTCAAATGTGATTTCTAGCGATACATCGAAGCGGATCTTGACTGGACAAGCACCGGACCCCAACCCCCAACACATCTAGTGTGTTGTCGTACGAATTGGACCCAGATCGCTAGAAATCCCCATTGACACATTTCATCGAACACGTGCCATACAACCAAGTCTAATGTAAATTTCCAAGCAACAATCCTACCCTAACCCGTATTAGGGTTCATCAAAACTACTCAATGGTGAATAACATAAAAACAAACAACACAAAAGACATATAAACTTTCACCATCAAGCAAAATAAACACAATACAAACAATGGAGAAAAAGAGGAAAATACTTATCTTGAGTGAATCGTCAATCCAATACAAGACTTATTGAACAAAATACCTAGTCTAAACTAACCTAGAACTCACAAGAGAAGGGGGGCAAAAAGCCCTAAAAACTCCAGGAGATCCCCCTCAAGTCGGCCAGCCTCATGTATTTATAGCCCCACTTCGAAACCCTAATGGTTCGGGTCCAAACCCGCAGAAAAAACGCCACCCGATCGGTTGACAAGTCAACCGATCGGGTGATCTGTTACAAATAATAAACAGAAAACGGCGGAGCTTCACCCGGTCAGATGAACCGGTCGGTTGAGTTCTTGGGGTGACCGGTTGGATCATGGCGCCATCGGGTGAAGAGGTCGGTTGGATGCCCGTGTCTTGGCTCCTCATCATCAGCTACAGATGAACCGATCGGGTGAGAGTCACCCGATCGGTTGGCATTTTGCTCGAAAAGACAGAGAAACGGCCGCAATGAACCGGCCTGAGAACCGGTCGGGTGACATCCGCTTGAGCTCTAGCTGAGACCGGGTGGTGCACGCGTGCATCACCCGATCGGTTGACTTTGTTTAACCGATCGGGTGAGGGGCTGAATGATGCAATCATCGTCGTTTGACCCCCTGGGTCACGCGTGACTCCTCCCGTTGCACCGGGGTCTTGTGATATCGTCGTTTTTATGTCCAAAATGCTAGAAATTCCTGCAAAATACCAAAAACACGGAAAAGTGAAAGAAAACAAGAAAATACAAGAAAACAAATAGAAGACGACGGAAAATAACGGAAAAACACGGAAGATAACGTGCGCAAATATATGAAATATAAACACACGTCATTAGCCTAATAATATTTACAGATATATTCACGAAGTTCATTCCCATAACATTCATATGTATTGCCATAGGTCTATCATTACACTTTATAGTCTTTACTAACCTTCTAACATAATTCCAAGAGCTTGACCAACACTCCCCTTAAATCATAGAGCTTCACCCTTAGCATCTAAATTAGATTTCAGTAATCCTGCCTTCAATTATGCAACTATCATAATTTCCTGGCATCTCTCATATCATTTTTTTCCATCTTCATCTTCACATTCTCCTTTAAGCTATATTCATCTCATTGGTACGTGATTGGAACATCTATACTGCCCATATTACAAAACCTGCATGACAAAATCTTGTGAAATGTTTTCCAAAAAAATTAGAAGAGAACTAGAAATAGCACATTAACATGGAGTTAGCAATCCTCACATAAACTTACATAATTAAAACTTCACTCTTAAGAGAGTAAAACGGTAGTTATTCAGCAAACAAATTTACTTACCCTAATTAATTGAAAAATAAAACTACATATTTAAAGCCCAATGTAAATCAAATGTAACTTGCAAAATAAAATTTGTGTTCCTTCTTATGAATTCAAACCTGACAAAGGACAACGGTTGTGTTCACGCTTACTCCCTCCGACAGGAACTTAACGCAGAACTTCTGCAACCCATTCTTCACATCCTACTGACTCCGCATCCTTATCACCATCCTTAAAATCTTGGGCTACTCCATTATACCTAAGGCTAGTGAAGGCCTGAGAGACCTCTTATAATCATCAAACTTCACCACAGAACTCGAATTCGTACCTCTTATAATCATCAACTTCATCACAGAACTCGAATTCGTAAGAGACGAAGTCCTACCAAAGCCCCCAATTCCCCTAGCCCCATAAGGCTACACATTCCCCCTATTATAAGCTAAACCACACCCCCAAGCCCATCAGTCTCTGGCCCAAATCCTAAACCACCCACTTAGGGAGAAATTAATATTCAATGACTGCCTCCCAGAGGACGACCCGTTAGCGCTACAACCTCCCCGTGTGCTTGCGGTTTCAAATACGAAATTCTCCGAACAAGTATTTGGCGTCATTGTCTAGGAGGCACGACTTGATATTAATTTCAATATTTATTGATAGACTGCACAATTTTCCTTTTCCTTTTATTTTCTTTTGCTATTTATTTTGGTGTTGTTGACATTTTCCTTTAGGTTAGCCCTTTTGTGTATGCACAGGAGATCACATGGTATCGAGGAAATGCTTCCAGTAGACCCAGAGATCGAAGCTACCTCACACCGGTGCAATGTCGAAAGAAAAAGGAAATTGGTACTAGAATTGATGGCGGAAGAAATTCATAATCAACCACCTCCCCCACTTGAAAATCCACCACCTGCGAGGTCCCTCATGGACTTCGTTGTGCCCTTCAATGAGTCAATGCCAAGAATTGCAATGCTTGAATTGAAGTCATCGTTGATTAGTTTCATCTAGCAGGATCAATTTGGGGGATCGCCCATGGAAAACCCCAACGACCACCTGAACACCTTCTGGAGAAGAAGGGCACGCTCAAGATGAAAGTCGTCACCAACGATGCCATTAGGCTAAGACTCGTCCCTTTTTTTTCTGTAAATCTAATCCTTTTATTTTGATCTTCATATTCTAAAACATCAAATTGTCAAATTTCAAGTCAAATGAAGGTTTTTGCTAGTTCATCAACTTGTAGAAGTTTAACGGTTTCGTGATAATAAAATGTTTTGCAAAAGTAAGATGAACTAGTAAAACTCATATGGTTCACTTGAAAATTACTAGTCTTGATTTTAGAACCAGAAGATCAATATCAACGAACATATCATAAAAAGCAGGGGGGATGTGGGGATTAAATGAGCTGGCAAAAGGGAAATTTTCCTCTTTGGATTCTTGATGCATGTGTGTCATGTGTGAGTGCACACATTGTGTGTGTGTGTGTGCGTGTGCGTGTGTGTGCATGTGTCTGTGTACTTGGTGCTGACAAAGTAGGCACCTTCTGACTGAAAATGTATTGGGTTTTCATTGTTGTAAAGTGCATGGAAAGTAAATTATTGTTTACACCCTATCATGCAAATACATTAACGAATGTCGGAAAGCATTCAGCTGAGAAGAAATTTTTAATTAAAATTAATAACTAATAAATGAAATTTGGGATAAATGAATATTTGCAATTTAATGATGTTCATTAATGATTTTTAAGGTAAATAGATTGGTCAATAATTGTAAATAAAAACGAAGTAATAAACATTAGATAATTTATTTATTGTTTAATTAATTTCATTGACCTTTAAGGCATACTGTATTTGGTTTAAAAAGCAAGAAGGGGAATTGACAAAACAAATAAATTCAATTTTCAAACAACCAAAAAAAGATGAAAACTTTAAAACTTGATGTCTTTGCTCTCCTTGCAATATTGCTTCCGTCTCTTCTCTTCCAATGGTCAGCACTAGTAAATGGCATGGCCATTGGCGATGCCACTGGTGTGACAGCTATAGGATCTGATGTGAGTAAGCAAATTGATGATATCATATTACTTGATGAAAAATCCTGGAATTCCATCAAATCCTTTTTGAAAGAAGCTTGGAATATCACCGAATATGCATTTGCTGGTAAGCTAAGAGTTCCCATGCCATCAAGTATGATCTAGATTAAAAGGATTAATTCATAGATGATAATCCAAGGATTGTGTTGTTTATTGGAACTTCTCTGAAAACATTTATTGTCAGATGTCAGATGTTACACTTCTAATTCAAATATTGTAATTGAAAATTAGATATCAATAAGATACGAAATGCATTTTATTTCATTGTTTACAAAATTTTCTTAGCACCTGAAGAAGATTTACAACATATTTACATATTTCATTGTAATTTTTGGACACATGTAATTAAAACAAAGAAAACAAATCAATAACTCATGTCTCTATTAATTCATTATTTCAACAAGTCGGGGAAGAAGTTTATTCAACACTTAGCAGAAAGTAATTAGACGTAGAATAATGATCAAGCTTAATTAATGAACATCAAAGATGATGGCCGTGAGTTGATTCAATATTTTCTAAGGTACACATGAGATGCCAATAAGTGAAGACATTCTAAACATTATGTTGCTAATAGTGATGATGAATGCTGCTTTGTGAATGGAGCTTAATTGCGAAGATGCAAAGAATACCCCTAATCATTAGAGTTGAAAAAGATGGTCCATGGTCATATAAATCCAGATAACATGTAACCTACTATGCAAATGGTTTAGAAGTATGCAACCTGATAAGGTGATGATGAGTGGATATATATATATATATATATATATATATATATATATATATATATATATATATATATATATTATACATTTGACAGTGTTTTTTGAATTCTAGGGCTGACTAGGACAAGCTGACTAAGACAAAAGGGTTGATAGAAGGACGGCTACGATTTGATCTTGAGAAATCAAGGGTAGAGATGAGTTTTTTTGTATAAATTTTTGAGGGAAAAAACTTAAATTTTAAGAGGAAATGTGTACGGGAAACCGAACCATTGAAATTCACTCGGGAGTTGTGTTGGGGTTTTAAAGCTACTTCAATTCTCCAAGCGTCACAGGGAGAAAAGCATCAAGACCTCCCTCTCTCTCTCTCTCTCTCCCCCCCTCACTTTTCTCTTCTCCTTCGTCCTTTAGCAGTTTAGCTTGCTCTTGAAGAAGTGCCCATGTGGTGTTGAAGGGAAGAGAAAACGCGCTGTCGACTCTGAACGTGCTTCACAATCGCATGTCCTTCAAAGGCAATTTCAAATTCTTAGTTTAATCAGCTCATTCACGTTGCTTTTTTTCCTAGCTATTTTGCCTATTTGCCCCTTTTAATCGCAAAACACTTTCATGTTGCACTGTTTGATAGTGGGGGTGTTCGTGGTCCTGGGAGTCCGATCGACAACAGCGTGAGATCGAGGCGCTGGAAGAGGAGAAGTCGAGCCTTAAGGCCGGCAACAAGGCCATGTCGTCGGCCATGTGGGAGTGGATGCAGCACCTCTTCGCCCTTGCCGACGCCGACCCCCCGCCCTCCCCGCCCTCCCCATCTCCATCTCCAAGCTCAGAGCCATCTACAGCGAGGACGACCCCTCCCCCTGGAATCCCATTGATAATCGAGGTATATGAATTTGATTTGATTTACAGCTCGAAAGATGGTATTTTTATTAGTTATGATGGAATTTGATAATGTTTAGATTGAAATTAATGATGGGGGCTTTTGGATTATGTTTAGGAATAACACCCATATGTTGAATACAATTTTAAACGATATGAAATAAAATTGAAAGGATGACTTTGCTGAGATGTGATTGACTAAATTTGAGTGGAAATTGGTTATTTTATAGGGTGTGTTAAAGGGAGCTGGCATTTTCGATATGTGTAAATTGTTAATCAGTTAATTCTGGCTGGTGTCTGTTAATTTGGGAAGAGCCCTTCTGTCTTGAACCATTGTGTCAGGCGACCCCAATCCATAGCAATTTCTTTTTTCTTTTGATCCGTTGGAATGCTGGTAAAGCGCGTGTGGGGCTCCCATTCGCCGGGTTCGAAATCGGGTCCCCTCGCAAGGAGGCGGAGGGATATGCCGCTGGAGCAATGCTCCGTTGGCAATCAATAGCAATTTCTAAAAATGTTATTTAAATTTAAAATGAAACTGAGATTTGTACTTACACATCAGTTTGTGAAAATTTAGCAATTTCTTTTTTCTTTTTGATCCGTTGGAATGCTGGTAAAGCGCGCGCGGGGCTCCCATCCGCCGGGTTCGAAACCGGGTCGCCTCGCAAGGAGGCGGAGGGATATGCCGCTGGAGCAATGCTCCGTTGGCAATCAATAGAAATTTCTAAAACTGTTATTTAACGTTAAACTGAAACTGAGATTTGTACTTACGCATCAGTTTGTGAAAATTTAGCAATTTCTTTTTTCTTTTTGATCCGTTGGAATGCTGGTAAAGCGCGCGCGGGGCTCCCATCCGCCGGGTTCGAAACCGGGTCGCCTCGAAAGGAGGCGGAGGGATATGCCGCTGGAGCAATGCTCCGTTGGCAATCAATAGCAATTTCTAAAACTGTTATTTAAAGTTAAAATGAAACTGATATTTGTACTTACGCATCAGTTTGTGAAAATTTAATTAGATTGAATAATCACAAACTCCAGTTTCTCTAAGGCTTGGAGGCTTAACGCCTCAGTTTAAGAGACTCTATTTTGGCATCCATACAAACCAATGTCTCAACAATCTCGGTTTGGATCTCAAACCCAAACTATACCAAAACCCAGTTTTGGAAAGTAAACCATGTTGGCAGACAAGGCCTAAACATGGTTTAATCCATCACTAGAAAATAACTTAAGGGGAGTGTTGCTTTCAGTGGTTTGTGCTGCTTACTTGGTTTTATGTGTTTTTGGTATAGATTTATGTTGGGTTTTGATCCAAAATATGTACAGAAAAAATTGCGTGTTAAAAAGTTTGTGCATTTGGTGTCGAAAAGTTTGTGCATTTGGTGTCGAAGGTGCAGCAACTAGGATCTCTTAGAGAGTGGAAATTGTTCATACTCTCTTTCTTATCATTAAACCCATTTGGTGGATTTGGGCAATTGTGATGATTGCTGAGTGGATGCTGTATCTTCCTTAGTCTCTTATCTCCTTTATTTCTTAAAATTCCATTTGGTATTGTTTAGAAGGAACGTGGATCAAAATTTAGGGATTTATTTCATTTGGGTTACACATAGAAATTTGTTTAAAGTAGTGGGGATGTTCTCTGATCAAAATTTTTTCTCAAAATTTGGACCATTTTGTTTTCATTACCCATTTTGTTCTCTGATCAAAATTTGGACGAGTGTGTTTTTATTTTCATGTTGGATTTTTATCATGTCGGCTAAATAGAGACGTGGGTTAACTTTTTGCACTTTGGGATTTTTCATTTATATCCCTCTCCCCAAAAACCATCAGTTGTCATCTGGGCATCCCCTTAATGAATTTGTGGTTCCGCGCAGAATTTTTTTACGCTAATTTGTTGTTCCATGCCAAAAGTATGCAACCTGATAAGGTGATGATGAGTGGATATATATATATATGTTGACTAGGATCCATTTGGATGGATCAAACATGCGGATCCATCCAAGTGGATTTTAAAGCTAGACAATGTAAATAGAAAATCCGACCGTTGGATGTCATCCAACATGTCTAAACTAGCTCCAAACAAAATTTCAACTAATTTGGACATGTTTTGCCGATGCATCAAGTGGTTGCAAAATCGATGTTTTTGAATAGTTGTAAAATCGGCTAATTTTGCAACCACTTGATGCATGGGCAAAACATGTCCAAATTAGTTGAAATTTTTTTTGGAGATTTTAGACATGTTAGATGACATCCAACGGTCGGATTTTCTATTTACATTGTCTAGCTTTAAAATCCTCTTTGATGGATCCGCATGTTTGATCCATCCGAATGGATCCTAGTCATATATATATATATATATATATATATATATATACAAGGGAATGCTCAAATGAGAACTTTCTCCCGTGAGAACTCCATGGGAACTTCCTCTCTTTGATTTTTTTCATAGATCCAAACAGTGGAATGTGTTCTAAACATGTTAATACACATTCATATCAAAAATCAAGACAATCCCCCCATTTCCCCTTGATCAGATCGGTACAAAATGTTCTATTGTTCTGAAATCGTTAAATTTGTAACAGCTTGATCGAGGGTCAAATCCACCTAGGGTGCACCCATTATTTTTTCTGGGGTGTATATATGAATGGATTAAAGTGTGGTAAAAAAATTTTGAAAAAAATTTTAAAAAATAAAATTTAGTTCACACGGGCAACCCCGAGAGAACCGTTCGTAGCCGACCACTCCCCTATATATATGTACATATACATATATATATGTGTGTGTATGAGGAGGGATCAAATGACCCTAAAAATAACCCCCAAAATAACCCCCTCTCAAAAATCCTATGCCCCCCATTTTTTCAGAAGATCCAAACCGTTCATCTTAATCTACACCCTCTAAATACCTGACCCACCAATTTTCTGCCCAATCCCATGTGTTTTGCCTGTTCATCAACCATTCACAAAAGTTCTGTTCATGAGAAACCGTTAAATTTGGGTCGGATGGATGAACGAGCAAAACACATGGGATCGGGCTGAAAATTGGTAGGTCAAGGATTTAGAGGGTGGAGATCAAGATGAATGGTTTGGATCTACCGAAAAAATAGGAGGCATAGGATTTTTGATATGGGTTATTTTTGGGGGTCATTTGATCCCTCCTCTGTATGGATATACATTTGTACTATATATGTGTATATACATATATATAGTATAAATGTATACATATACACACATATACATATATAGATATAATTATATAGATATAGATACACACACACACACACACACACACACACACACACACACACACACACACACACACACACACACACACACACATGAGTATCTATATACATATATAGATAAACATGTATGATGAGGGATCAAATGACTCCCAAAAATAACCCCCAAAAATAACCCCCTATCAAAAAGTCTATGCCCCCATTTTTTCGAAAGATCCAAACCGTTCATCTTGATCTCCACCCTCTAAATCCCTGAGCCATCAATTTTTAGCCCGATCCCAGGTGTTTTGCCCATTCATCAACCATTCGCAAAAGTTTTGTTCATGCAAACCCGTTAAATTTGGGTCGGATGGATGAACGGGCAAAACACATGTGACCGGACAAAAAATTAGTGGGTCAAGGATTTAGAGGGTTGAGATCAAGATGAACGGTTTGGATCATTCGAAAAAAATGGGGGGCATAGACTTTTTGATAGGGGGTTATTTTTGGGGGTTATTTTTGGTGGTCATTTGATCCATTCTCAACATGTTTATACATACATATATGTATATATGTACATATACATGTTTATACATACATACATATGTATATATGTACATATACATATATACGTATATGTATATACACTAGGCAAAACCCGTGCCCTAAGGGCACGGTTCATTTAAACTTTTTCCCCAAAAAATCTTTGACCCCCTAATTTTAAACAAACAACAATAATTAGAATGCAATAATTATTAGGTCCCCCTCAAAAATCTTAATTACGACAAAATTTAGTTCTCCTCAGAGAATTTCGTTCCCATCAAATATTTAAAATTTGTAGTTCCTCAAGAGTTAGTTTCCACCAGGAAAATTTTGTGCCCCTCATTGTTTATTTAGTTCCACACAAAAAATTTAGCCCCCCAATAGTTAGTTCTCACCAAAATTTTTAGAAAACTTTAGTTCATATTCCCCACATTGTTTAGACAAATTTTCTATGATGAAGATAATAATTAAGTATGTAACCTAACTCTACCTATGGATTTAAAGAACACTATCTGTTCACTATCCTGTTTGTGTAACCTAACTCTACCTATTGATTAGACAAATTTTCTATGATGAAGGAAAAATGCTGCCCCAAAGTACATTAGCATGTCATTAGCCATATTATTAGATCCCCCCAATTATAGTATCGTGCCATGAACTGCCCCCCAAAAGGACATTAGCATGTCTTGAACTGCCACCCAACAGTACACCAGCATGCCATGAAGTGCCCCCATGCCATGAACTGCCACCCAACACTATCTTGTTTGTGTAACCTAACTCTACCTATTGTTTAGACAAATTTTCTATCAAGAAGGCAAACTGCCCCCCACCAAAGTACATTAGCATGCCAATATACCCATTATTTAATGTCCCCCAGTTCATGCCATGAACTGCACCCCATAGAACATTAGCATATCATGAATTGCCCCCTCAACAGTACATTAGCATGCCATGAACTTTCCCCTGAAATGGCGTTTCATTAATGCAATTTAATCTTTTCACTACAAAAATTGAATATCAGAAAACAAAGGCTAGGGAAACATGATGAAAACAAAGGAAATGTGATCAATCAAGTGATTCCAGTGAATTGATTTTATCCCCCCCATTATCTGAACTGTCTCCCCCAAAGTACATTACCATGCACCCCCAAGAGTGCATTATCATCCCATTAGACCCATTACTACCTGCTCCTAATACATTAGCAAGCCATGAACTGCTCCCGCCGTACAGTAGAATGCCTTGAACTTCATTTGATCATCCAAGGTTGGATAGAGGAAACTCATTAGCTTAATAATATTTACAGATATATTCACGAAGTTCATTCCCATACCCTTCATATGTATTGCCATCTATCATTACACTTTATAGTCTTTACTAACCTTCTAACATAATTCCAAGAGCTTGACCAACATTCCCCTTAAATCATAGAGTTTGACCCTTAGCATCTAAATTAGATTTCAGTAATCTTGCCTTCAATTATGCAACTGTCATAATTTCCTGTCATCTCTCAAATCATTTTTTTCTTCTTCATCTTCGCCTTCTCCTTTAAGCTATATTCATCTCATTGGTACTTGATTGGAACATCTATATCGCCCATATTACATAACCTGCATGACACAATCTTGTGAAATGTTTTCCAGAAAAATTAGAAGATAACTAGAAATAGCACATTAACATGGAGTTAGCAATCCACACATAAAAACTTACATAATTAAAACTTCACTCTTAAGAGTGTAAAACGGTAGTTATTCAGCTAACAAATTTACTTACCCGAATTAATTGAAAAATAAAACTACATATTTAAAGCCCAATGTAAATCAAATGTAACTTGCAAAATATAACTTGTGTTCCTTCTTATGAATTCTAACTCGAAAAAGGACAACGGTTGTGTTCACGCTTACTCTCTCCGACAGGAACTTAACGCAGAACTTCTGCAACCCATTCTTCACATCCTATTGACTCCCCATCCTTGTCACCACCCTTACAATCTTGGGATGCTCCATTATACCCAAGGCTAGTGACGGCCTGAGAGACCTCTTATAATCATCAACCTTCACCACAAAACTCAAATTCGTACCTCTTATAATCATCAAACTTCACCACAGAACTCAAATTCGTAAGAGACAAAGTCCTACCAAAGCCCCCAATTCCCCTAGCCCAATAAGGCTCCACCTTCCCCCCATTATAAGCTAAACCACATCCCCAAGCCCATCAGTCTCTGGCCAAAATCCAAAACCACCTACTTAGGGAGCAATTAATATTCAATGACTGCCTCCCAGAGGACGACTCGTTAGCGCTACAACCTCCCCGTGTGCTTGCAGTTACAAATACGAAATTCTCCGAACAAGTATTTGGCGTCGTTGCCTAGGAGGCACGACTTGATATTAATTTCAATCTTTATCAATAGATTGCACAATTTTCCTTTTCCTTTTATTTTCTTTTGCTATTGATTTCGGTGCTATTGACATTTTCCTTTAGTTTAGCCCTTTTGTGTATGCACAGGAGATAGCATGGTATTGAGGAAATACTTCCCGTAGACCCAGAGATCGAAGCTACCACACGCCGGTGCAATGCCGAAAGAAAAAGGAAATTGGTACTAGAATTGATGGCGGAAGAAATTCATAATCAACCACCTCACCCACTTGAAAATCCACCACCTGCTAGGTCCCTCATAGACTTCTTTATGCCCTTCAATAGGGTCAATGTCAAGAATTGCAAGGCTTGAATTGAAGTCATCGTTGATTAGTTTCATCTAGCAGGATCAATTTGGGGGATCGCCCATGGAAACCCCCAACGACCACCTGAACACCTTATGGAGAAGAAGGGCACGCTCAAGATGAAAGGCGTCACCAACGATGCCATTAGGCTAAGACTCGTCCCTTTTTTCCATAAATCTTATACTTTTATTTTGATCTTTTTTCCATAAAGAATCGGTGCAGAACAACTAATTCGGCGAGGGCGCGTTTGGATTATCACTTCTTTTTATTTATAGTAAAATCGTAAGAGATTGAGCTTCTTGCGTGGTTGGTATCTGAGCCTTCGGGTTATCAATTCTTTTTTGATGTAGTAAAATCGCGCTGGTGCCTTCTGGTAATCAATTTTATTATCTATTGCAAAATCGCCTTCTGGTTATCAATTCTTTTTTATCTATAGGAAAATCGTAAGAGATTGAGCTTCTTGCATGGTTGGTATCTGAGACTCCTAATTGGAGCTACATTATTTGGGGATGCATGAATGATGGATGGTTGGGTGATGTCTTCAATGATGCATTAGTATTATTATTTATCCGATCCTTCATATTAACAAATTATATATCAGTGATGTTATGTATTGATGCCTCATGCATTATTGCTGGATAACATTTACCTCACAATTGTAATAGGTTGGCTTTTTTCTGATTTTCTTTCAAGAAATTTCCAAGAGGCACCCAAGATATGCAAAGTTAATTGGAACTCTGAGAAGTTCAAGAAACGGCATGCTACCAAGAATTTCCAAAAGGGTTTTTCTGATTTCCTTGATACAATTGTAACACTTAGGAGTTCATGCAAGTAGGCATTATTCAAAAAACATGCCATCACCTGATTTTCTATAGAATAACACACAACAACAAAGCACATTGACACACAAATCAGTTGATAATACCCAACATCTCAAAATCTCAAAATCTTTAAACAGAGGAACAACAAAACTAACTGAATCTTGTCCGACACAGACCAATAAATTTCCATGGACCTCCTGCACCGTCTTTCCTAAACCCTGGAACTTTCGGTAAGACTATGGACAACAATACAAAAATGCCATACAAATGAAATTATGTTGAACAAAGAATTCCATGGTGTTTATAAAGAAGAAAATTTAAACAAAATTTTGTAAACAATGCAAAAGAGTTGCACATGGCATGCTACATCAAGTGATCTAAGTACACGCTCAGCAAACTTGTCAATCATCGCATGGACCCTGCGCTCTATCTCGGACTTGAAATGATGAAATTAAGTACAGGATCTCCATAACTTAATAGTCAACCATAACTGATTTAGCAAAATTGGCAAACTATTCTTGTTTGCAGAATCTCCCAGAAATTCTCTTCTCTTCTTTGAAATGATGAAAATAAATGCAGAATCTCCATAACTGATTTAGCAAACTTCTCTTTTTTGCACATTTAGAATCTGCAGCACAATAATAGTTAAAAGATGGATTATTTCTGCACAAAAATAATACATTATAGATCAAATTAAGAAAACTTGGATATCCCAGAAATTACCTGCTACAGAGCACATTTGCTGACATGATAACATTTGACATCTGAATCGATGTACGTCAATGCATGAATACCTATTTTTCAAATTGCCTACATGCCAAATTGCCTTCAAGCAGTTATTTGTGTTCATGGATCCTCAACAATTATTCAAAATGATACAAACATGGATACCAACCATGCAGTCAAACATGAATACCAACAATTATGGATGCCATACATGCAGTCAGTCATTCAAATTGCTTCATTTAATCTTCAATTGCTTTCATTCATTTATTCAAATTGCTTCATTTAATAGTCAAAAATAAATGCCAAATTGCCTTCAAGCAGGTTTCTTAAAATTGCCTGCAGGTATTCATGTTTCTATCAGCAGATATCATGTGCTTGCAAAAATTCAAAATGAAGCAATTTGAATACATGTCAATTGGAGGCCAACTCTGAAGGCCAACTCTATTATCATGTCAATGTGAATACCTGTCAATTAGAGGCCAACACAAATAACTTGAAGCATGAATACCCTTTTTTCAAGCAGTTTGAATACCAAGAACTATGGATGGCCATGAAAGGTTTAATGCTTCCATTCAATTTTTTTCTATTCCCATGCTTCGTAATTTTTTATATTCCCACAAATTTAATGCTTCCATCAATTTGAACCAATGTAATTAGATGAAATTAACATGATAAAAAAACCATTAGGCGAATAATAATACCAAATTAAGAAATTAACAACTAGGATCAAATTAATCATGCCATGCATATCATTTGCTTGAACTGGATTCTGAAATCTGACAGATATTCTAATTTCACAATGCATTAGAAACTGATATGCATATCACTATGCATGAAACTGATATGCATATCTTTCATTAGAAACTGAAAAATATGCAACATTCTGTTATTAGAAAAATATGACTCCAAATAACTAACATGCTTAAAATTGCAAATTTGAAAAGTGTCATGCAATGAAGCACCAAATACTACTGCTTCGTCACTTAAATCATACCCAGTTTACGGTTCAACTTAATTCCATCAGTTAAATTAGCAGCATGCAATGAAGCACCAAGCACTATTGCTTCATCAGTATCAAGATGCTTGTCTAAATCTTTTCTTCCAAGAAATTCCTGAAGCTTAGCCTGCAAGACAATATGAAAGTGAGCACCCTGCCATGGAAAATGAAATATAACCCGCTTCGATCTTCTGAATATGCATCCATTTAATTACTAAATCTATCATAAGCACAATCCATTGTGCTCATATAAGCACCACGTTAATAATTTATGATGCCAGTTCCTGTAAGAATTTCATTATAAGCAGCCTCATGTATAACTGACATAATAGTGATCCCATCCATTAATAATTCTCATGAAGTGTAATAGTAACCATACTATGTGTTTTATAACTTCTTCAAAACCAAATGTGTGAATTTCATTAACATGGAGGTCAAAAAAACTTAAATATGAAGTGCCAAGATGGTGTCATAATGCACTATATGCTTCAAAATATGTTAAAGCAGTGTCAACCATGCCCAATTCACATTTGGGATACCGTGCAAAAAGCTAAAATACACAAAATAAAAGCATGCATACAAATATTTCTATATATATGGGATGACAGGAAAAGATTAAGCCATGTATACATCAAGGTCTCAAATCTCAGTACTGGCATTGGCGTTGGCCGGGTTTTATAACATCAGCATGTGAACTTGAGATTACTGCAACCAATGCAGATGGGGTTACTGCTCCAAGGAAGTGCATATGAACTTGATATTCTTGATACTCAGGCACATAACAAACATTACAATGCGTTCTACTCTTGCAAATAGCACTCTTGCACACACCAAAAACTCTGGAAACAAACTCGATTTGGTCAAAAAACTTGCAAAAAGAAACTTCATCATTTAAGCTTACACCTAAATGTGCTCATTCTAGACCCCAAATAACTAACAGGCTTAAAATTGCAAATTTGAAAAGTGACATGCAATGAAGCACCAAGTACTACTGCTTCGTCACTTAAATTAGCAGAAGTCACCAAGAACTGATGCACCAAATACAAAAAGATGTTATTATGTTGACAGAGGTTATCAGAAGTTAACAGAAGTTAATCAGCAACAATTTAAGCTAACAGAAGTTACAAAAACTTAATTATTTAACTGCTTTCAAAAGGTCCATTGGCACTTGGCGTCACAAAAATGCTACCAACCCCTAAGCTAATCATCAGCAACACTTAATTATTAGTAGCATAAAAGAAGAAATGCTATTAATTACACACAACTCACACGTAATTATAGGCACAACAAATATTCCAGTGAAATTGATACTCTTGCAAATAACAAAAATTCCATTTAAAATAGAAAAGGCTTGCAAAAAGAAACTTCATCATTTAAATTTAAAAATTCCAGTAATCTTACACCCAAGGGCACGGATTACTACAAAATGATCCATTAAAATATAAAAAGTTAACTATACAGAAATGAAGATGGGGAGAGGGGGTTACCTGCGAGATTACTGCGAAGGTTGAAATGAAGATGGGGTTACCAAATGCTCCAATGTTCTCGAGATTAGAAAGGGCAGCTTGATGGTTTCCTGGCTGAGATGGGAAACAAACTATCATATGTGAAATTTCACAGTAAACAAATTTCATATGTTTAGTTAAATTGCAAATTTCACAGTAAACAAACATCACAGTAAGATTTCCCCGCTAACCTGTGACAAATTTCATATGCTGAGATGAGAAACAAACTATCATATGTAAAAAATGTATTCACAGTAAGATTTCCCCGCTAACCTGCGACAAAATGAACAACAGAACCCTTAAGCAATAAACCATAAGTGACTACCTGCGACAAAGGAGATGAAGATTGTGAGGATGATTGCGAGGCTAGAGGGTTACCTGCGAGATTGAGGATGCTCTGGAGGAGGCTATGGAGGATGGATGATGCTTGCGATGTTGAAGATGCTTGCGAGGATGATGATCCATGGTGTTTTTTATGAGAGGAGATCCGTGGGGAGGAGTCGGGTGGACCTGGGGAGGAGTCGAGGGGTTGAGGGCGTGCGTCGAGGCGAGACGTGGAGATTTGGGGAAGAGTCGAGGGGTTTCTCAGCGTAAACTACCCAACGAAATAAATGATGCTGGCTTATCGTACTCAACCCAATGATACCCAAATATTAACCCTCTCTATATTGAGCTGACCCCACAACCCAACGAAACCCAAACTTGCTGTGGGGACGATAGAAATTTTTTTCTTTCTTTATTGATCTAACCCATCTAAATTACATCAACCCATCTCAACCGTTGATTTTCCATGATCAAATCTCAATCGTCTTTTGTCTTGTCCAATTCAGCCCTAGGATTCCAAAGACACTGTCAAATGTATAATAGAGAGAGGGGGAGAGAGAGAGGGGGGGGGGAGGGAGAGAGAGAGAGAGAGAGAGAGAGAGAGAGAGAGAGAGAGAGAGAGAGAGAGAGAGAGAGAGAGATTGGATAAGAGAGATTGGATAAGAGATATTGGTTATGTGTATTGTTGTATGTGGATATATGTATTATTGTATAAGAGAATTTGGATAAGAGATAATGGATAAGAGATAATGGATAAGAGAATTTGGTTTTGGTTATGTGTAATTGTGTTTGATGTTTATATAGATTGTATGTAGGGTATGAGAAAATGAGATATGAGATATTGGATATAAGAAATCATTTTCCTGAAATCATTTTCCTCAAATGAAATCAAATCATATCAGAGCCTAACATTGAGATATAAGAAATCAAATCAATTTTTTTAAAAAAAAATTTGAAATCGAAATTTCCGTTTACAGATTAGAGGGAAAGTTTTGCTCACATCACAAATGGGAGGGAAAGTTTTTTTGATCACATCACAAACGTATTTTGATCACATTAGAGGGAAACAATTGGCGCCTAAGATCAAGCTCACATCTCAATTCACAAACACTTGCGCTGCAGGAAAATTTGCCCGCCAAGATCAAGCAGCTCAACGGAGCTCCTCGCCATCTTCTTCTACCTCCATTATCACGAAGAGCAAGCACATCAAGAAGAGCACCATCATCTTCTACCTTGGTTAGCTCTTCCTCTTCTCCTCAATTTTTTTTCTTTTACTTTATTTCACCCTCATCAAGCAGAGCACCCCCATTGCAGCGCTTTGAGCTTCAACACGGCCTCAGCAACTCAACCCTTTGTGAGCTTTGTGAGTTTGAGAGCTTCATCACTTCCTCTCCACCTCAACCCTTGGTGAGTTTTGTTTGTAGTTGGTGAGTTTTGAGTTTGAGAGAATTGAGTTTTGTCAATCATGTGGTTTTTTTTCCTATATTGCAAGTTGAATTAATGTTGATGTGCTTACTCTTCAGTGTCAATCCTGTGGTCTTTGATGATATGCTCAAGTTTTATTCATTTTTTTGATTGGTTATCAATTTTGGAACTTGAATATATTTTTGTATTGTCCATACGTATTTTGGTTATCAAGATTTAACTGTTTAAAATTTATATAAACTCAAAAGTATATAGTTTGCATAGTTTGCATTAAATATATTTTCAATTGGGTGTGATGTTCAAGATATTGAGTGATGTTTGAATATATTTTCAAGTCCCAGTTTGCATTGAATATATATTTCATAACTAATTGGGAGTGAATTTTTGAGTTTATATAAAGTCAAAAGTATATACTTTAACTTTTAATGAGAAATTGAGATATTCAAAAATATATTAATGCAATTGAGATATTTTCAACCCTATATATTAATTTGAGACTATATATGATATAAATTTCAGTTGCAACTTCCAAAATATGAATTGGTAATTAGGTGTAACTTTCAGTTGTGTGTAATTTTCAATGTAGTTGGGTGTAATTTCCTTAAGCTTTCATGTGTAATTGGGTGTAATTTTCAACCCTCACCCATTGATCAGCTTGAGAGAATTGGTGAGCTTTTATTCCAAGATTATAGAGCTTTTATTCCAAGATTCCAAGATTGCTTAAAAAATTGAGTGTACTGAAAAAATTGAGCTTGCTAAAAGCTTGAGTTTGCAATTGAGTTTGAAATTGCTGAAAGAAAATTAACAGGACAAAGCTCAACAATATTAAGAGGACAAAGTTTGCAATTGAGATAATGATATTCTAATTATTCTAAATGTTAATTACTAACTTTGTCCAATATTAAACTTACCTAATTCATATGATTTTCAGCCAATATTGCAAACCAATATTAAACTCAAAAATCATCTTAACTAATACTATCAATCAATGTTAATTAACAGGACAATTAACATTAACAGGGCAATTATGATATAGAAGACTGAAAATTTATAGGTATTTGCAACCAATATTTGATAATTTTCATTGAATTCTCAATGTTGATATGGTATTTGCAATATCACTAATAGCATTGTCCTGTTAGCTTCATATGCTAATCTTCATATGCATTGCTAATAACAGGACAATGCTAATCTTCATATGCAATATCACTAATAGCTATCACTGAAAATTTATAGGTATTTGCAACCAATATTTGCTAATTTTCATTGAATTCTCAATGCTGATATGGTATTTGCAATATCACTAATAGCATTGTCCTGTTAGCTTCATATGCTAATCTTCATATGCATTGCTAATAACAGGACAATGCTAATCTTCATATGCAATATCACTAATTGCTATCACTGATAACTCACTTCACTGATAGCTTGGAAATATGGCTTAGAAATGTACAACTGAAATTGCAACTGAAATCTTGATAATAACACTACTACCCAAGCTTATACTGAATATGATAACAACTGAAATTGTTAACAACTGAAATTTGCTTGAGATGCAACTGAAATCTTGAGCAAATTTGCTTCAGTATAAGCTTGGGTAGTAGTGTTACAACTGAAATTTACAACTTTTGAGCCAATTTGCTTTCAGTTGTAATTTTGATTTACAACTGAAATTTACAACTGAAATTTGCAAATTTGCTTTCAGTTGCAAATTTGCTTCAGTATAAGCTTGGGTATAACACTACTTCAGTTGTAACACTCTTGAGCAAATTTTTGAGTTGCAACTGAAATCTTGATAATAACACTACTACCCAAGCTTCACCTGAAATTGCAACTGAAAGCAAATTTGTGAGCTTTTATTCCAAACTTATACTGAATACACACTTTGAAGTATTCCAAGATAATAGCATTTTCAGGTATAATATGAGATTGCTGAAAATATAATTCTCTCACTTTGAAGTATGAGATTGCTGGAAAATATGAGATTGCTAATATGATATTACAGCATATATAATTCTCTCACCTTGAGTGTTATTATAGCTTTAAAATTGATTGCCTGTTATGTGAATGAATTTTTGAATCAATTTTGAGTGTTATTATAGCTTTTTGAATTTGAGTGTAAAAGATAAATTTTTGATTCTCAAGTGTAAGGATTTAAACTTGAGAATAAATTTTTTGAATTTAAGTTTGAATTTTCATTTTGAAGTTTGAACATAAATTTTTTGAGTGTTATAACAGTGTCCTGATAATGAATTTAAATTTTTGATGAAGAGAATGAATTTGATTGAGTGTTATGTTTCAGTCAAGTTAAATTTATATGCACTCATATTTTGAGGCTGCAGCCTTAATTAGAATGGGATATTTGAAACATAACTCTCAATCAAATTTTGAATATCCCATTTTATTTGAAACATAACACTCAATCAAACATAACACTCAATCAAATTGGGATATTTGAAACAAAACACTCAATAAAATTCGGAGTATTGCAGCCACAATATTTTGAATATCCCATTTTATTCTCAGGACACTGTTATGTTTCAAAATGGAGTACTAAGCCTCAATACGAATTTATATGCACTCAAATTTTGAATATCCCATTCAAGTTAAATTTTGAATATTCTGTCAATTTTTGAATTGTTACTTAGCTAATATGAATATCCTTCAATATGAATATCATGTCAAGTAACAATATTGGACTAGCCACAGGACACTGCCAATATTGGACTATAAGCAAACTGCATACTTTTGTCCATGTGCTAATAAGCAAAAAAGCAACCCTCTGGATAATAAGCAAGGAAGACTGTTGATAGTTATGTGAAGGTTGGTTAAAAAATTTCAATACTTCATCAAGTTTTAATTTTTTACTTGAATGAGAAATTTTTTTAACCATTATTTATTTTAACTGCAACTGCAGACCATTTTTTATATGAATTTGATAGTTATGTGAAGTTTTTTTCATCAAGTTTCATCAAGTTCAAATACAGTTGAATGAGAAAAATTTCAATTTGATTATTTAAGCAACTCTTATCTATTTCCTCATAACAAAAGCTCATTTTGAAACATGACTCATTAGGACTCCTTTTGAAACATGACTAATAGAAATTTGCTTAAGTTATACATGACATTTGAAAACATCTGCTTGAATTTGAAATGTGCTTGAATTTGCTGAAGATAGTTCATTCAGATGTTGGGACATTCTCTCCCATAGTTGGGACATTTGAAGCACATGTTGGGACATTCTCTCACATAGTTGGGACAAATCATTCAGACTTTACATGTGCTTATATGAAATGTGCTTATCAAATTTGAATGAACTATTTGAGAAAACCATTCAGAATTAACTATGTGAACTATGTGCTTCAAATGTCCTGTGTGAGAGAATGAACTATTTGAAATGTTGAGCAAACCATTCAGAATGAACTATTTGAACTATGTGCTATGTTGACAGAATGAACTATTTGAAGCACATGTTGGGATATTTGAATACATCTGCTTTTAAAAAATGTGCTTATCAAATTTAAGCCTCACAGTGTGTTATCAAATTCAATACATATGAGTTCAATCTGGAATGAATGTGCTTAAAGTTAACTTTAATTTGGGCATTTGAATCTGGGCTCATCAAAAACATATGAGTTCAAATTTTCTTATGGTATTTTCAGATTTTTGCAAGGTCGAGGATATTTATTTCTGGAGGTGACTTGAATATTCTGGGTGTGTTATCATGAAGTTCAAAAGTTCAAGTTTAATTGTTTAATTGGGATATTCAAGAGTTCAAGTTTCAATTCTGGGCTATTTGGTGATTGGATATTCATTCAACATTAGGTAACTGATCCATACTCTTGGTGTAATTAAAAAATGTAATTAAAAAAGATTGAGTGTTATTACAGTTTATATGCATGGGGCTCATTTTTTGATTGAGTGTTATGTTAAGTTTGAACATAAATTTTACAGGGTCCTGAGGATTTAAACTTTGTTCTGTTGGTAAATGCAGATTGCAAGCACTTGGACCTCTAAATTGAAGCTAGATAGCTCAATATAATCTTACTTGGAAAAAGTAAACTAGATAGCATATGGATTTTAGCATTCAGCCATATAATCATGTATTATTGTATTTTAGAATGGCTAAAACTGGAGCATAGAGCTTTGTTTGATATGTTTTGATATTAGCATTCAGGACTAAAAAAGGTAATGTCAAAGTATGTTTAAAATTGAGCATTCATGTTTCTCATATGCTTAGTTTTAGTTGCTCATTTCCTGTTTTTGGACTATTGTTTCTTGGAGTAAAATGAGTTTAATTGTGCACATGAGATTTAGTTTTTGGAGTATAATGAGTTGATAAAAGTATTCATATCAATGTTTTCATTTTAACGCAACCTCACGTTTTAGTTTTGCTTTTTAGTTTTCTTATTCCTCATTACCTCATTTTTACAGGACAAAAAAATCCCAAGCATTCAAAGCATTCAGGAAATTTTTACAAGATATTGCAGGACATTTTTACAGGACATTTTTACAGGACATGATCATGTTTTCATTTTAAATCATATGCATGTTTTCTGTTTAAATCAATTTTTTCCTCAATATTAACCCAAGTATTTTTTTTCAGGACAAAAAAATTCCCAAGCATTTTAAATCATATCCATGTTTTCAGTTTAAATCATTTTTTACAGGACATTTTACAGGACATGAGCATGTTGAAGTTAAATCATTTTTATCTCAATATTAACCGCAATCATTTTAAATCATATCAATGTTTTCAGTTTAAATCATTTTTTCCTCAATATTTACCCAACCCCAACCCCAAGCATTTGTCATCACATATATCTCAATGAATGTGAAAAATTGATTTTTAGAATGTAACTGAACATTGAACCTTGACTGAAAATAGTTGATTTTGCTATATCTTACTTTGGTTCACTTTTGGTTTGGAGTTTGGAGTTTAAAACTATTTCCTAAACTGCTCATTTTTAGAGTTTAAAACTCAGAATACCTAATGCTCTGGAGTTAGGTATTATTAGCACTGCAAATTTAATAATACATAGGTAAATTTAATGTTGAGCATTTAATCTCAAATTTAACTATGAGCAATGCACTCTTAATCTCAAATTTAATCTCAAATTATTAGCAATGCAAATTTAAGAGGTCTAATAGGACTATGCAAATTTAATCTCAAATTTGATCTGAGATTAAGAGCATTTAATCTCAAATTTAACTATTAGTTTAAAACTAAGATTAAGAGGACTATGCAAATTTAATGTTGAGCATTATTATATACATTCCTCATATGTATTATTAGATTAAGAGGACTATGTATTATTACATGAAATCCAAGTTTTGGAGTTAATTGACTAACAAGTTGCATATTCAAATTTGATATGTTATACTATGAATATGGGTAATAAGCATATTACAGGACTTAAATCCAGTTGCATATCCAAGTTGCATATCCAAGTTCTGGATTTCAGTTGCATATCCAAATTTTCATCATTAAAACTATGATATTTGGAACTAAAATATGCATTCCAGTTGCAAATTTGGATTCCATTTGGAATCCAGTTGCATATCCAACCCTAGGAACTCCTTAGATTCCAATTGCAAGTTTTAATGCTTATGGCTCAGTTGCAAATTTGGATTACATTCCAGCATCAAAGTTAACCTGCAAATTTGGATTTCAGTTGCATATCCAGTTTGAGAGACTCAAATATCCTGTCTTTTGGGTGAACTAAAATAACTAAAATATTTGAGTGCTGACTCAAATTGACAGGATTTTGCTATGCTCATATCCAAAATGGATATGAGCTAATGAACTAAAAAATGAACATTGACAGGATATTTGAGTCTTGCCAATTAGAAATATGAATGTTGGCAATATTTGAGTGAGTCATGTATTTCTAATACAAAGTGAGTCATGTTTGCTATATAAATTCAAAGTGAGTCATGTATTTCTAATATGACAGGATAAATGTGAATGTTGGTCCTATTCAACTGCAGGAATAACATTTTATATATGTGACTCTGGGCTCATTTTGAAATGAGTCATAACTCAGACCAAAATGAGTCATTGTTATTAGAAATTAGTCATAACTGCAGTTCAAAATGGGCTATAATTCAAAATGGGCTATAACATGCTCATTTCAATGCAAGTATAGCAAATGAATACTTTAATACTTCAAGCATATCAAAGTATATCTAAGCTTGAATACTTGAATACTTGAATGGGAAAAACCTTTGAATGATAAAGCTATTTTGAATGAGAAAAACCTTTGAATGATGGCTAATAATGTTTGAATGATGGCTAAAAAAATGTTTGACTTAGAAAGCAAAAGAAAGCAAAAGAAACTAACTTGGTATGAAGCAAAGCTGTTTATTTTTTGATTTATTATACATGTTGAGAGCCTCTCAAGATTAAATCATAGTGGACACTTGAAAGAAATTAAAATCATTTGGTGATGTGAACAAATGTCATCAATTCTAATGATTTTCATTGAGGATTGAACTGTCATATGTATTTGTTCACATCATCAATTCCAATGTCATTTAAAATTCATTAGGATTGAATTAGGTTTGAATTGAATTTCAAGATTATATTCTTTTCACTTTATTCTTGAGATATTCCATTTTATATTAATAATATTATGGGTTTGAATATCTGGGTAATCTGGGTAATAATATTATTTTCAGTTCATGTTAAGTTAACTGAATGTAATTGAATCTTTTCAGTTCAGTTCAGTTAATTGAATCTTTTCAGTTCAGTTCAATTTAATGGCATTTGAAAATCTGGCTTCAATTCAATTTTCAGTTCATGTTAAGTTAACTGAATGTAAGTTAAATGCCTTGATTGAGCTGAATTGAGCTGATTTCCTGTCAAATGACAACTTTCAAAATTCATGTTGCTGTGAAAATTGAATTGAATTGAGCTGAATTTTGAACAATTTTTGGACAATTTTTGAACCCAGATTGAACCCAGATGAAAATTGAAAATGGGCAACTTCCAAAATGTTGCTGTCAAATGTTGCTGAATTGAGCAACTTCCAAAATTGAAAATGTCAAAATTGTAAAATTCAGCTCCATTCATGTTGGGCAACTTCCAAAATTGAAAATTCATGTTGGGCAATCTGGGTTCCTGTTGGGAAAATTCAGCTCAATTCATGTTGAAAATTCAAGTTGGGCAATTTCCAATTCATGTTGCTCAACCCATTTGGAAAATTGAAAATGTTGCTGTCAAAATTCATGTTGCTGCCAAAATTCACAACAACTTTCAACTTTCAAAACAATCTATGTTCAATTCAGCTCAATGCACTCAACTTTCAAAACAATTTTCTGATATCCTGTCAAAAATTTCAGCTTTTTGAATGCCCAGATTGAGCTGAATTAAGTTGATTGAGCTCAATTTGAATACCCAGATTGAGCTGAATGCCCAGGATATCTGAAATCCTGTCAAATTCAAAAAAGTTGAATTGAGGATTCGTGGCTTAACAATGAGAATGTGTTTTATTCTGATATCTGATATCCTGCCATAACAATGAGAATGTGTTTTATTCTGTGTTCATTAATAAAATGACTTCTCAAAGAAAATCCAACAATGACATGCGAAGGCATCAATACTGTAGGGGGACAATGAAATTCACGTAACTTCAGACTTCTCTAAAGCAAATTCATGGAGAACTGAGAAATAATTTCGTCATATCTCTGCTAGTTTTCATTTCTTAAAGTGGGAGGAAACCCATCATCAGGTTCTATCATGGAGTGTAGCTCCAGCAAAATGGATTATACTCATGAGATGTAATCAAAAAAATCATTGGTAAGTCTCCTGCCAATTTATGCAGCAATTATTCCATTCCTATCACATAAATAATTACAATATGCTTATTTAATAATTAAGAATGATGAGCATCTATTATAGTTTGATGAATAACTTGTGGATTTGTTCAATTGGATTATAGTATGAAGATGTTTGCTTTTTGCTGAGAAAATGTTTTGAGATTTAGTTCAAATTTCTTGGGGTTAGATTCATTTTGGATCTCCTCATCTTCAAGGTCTACCAAACATCAAATCCTTTCTATTTATTTCTTTTTTAATTTTTTAAAATATGTTTACCTTTCTCTCAATGTTGGCACTACTACATGTCTGTTAATTTCTTCTCTCTTCTCTGTAGTGTTGGTTTGCTACATTTTTTCTTATACTTCTGTCAGGAAAGCAGCATTTGTCTGTATTCCTTGGAAATCTTGGGGCTGAATACATTGGGCACCACTTTGGGTTTAGGTACGACTTCTTGGGATGGATTGCTCTTGCGATGGTTGGATTCGCTGTGATGTTCGTTGTGGTCGTTGCCTTTTCTATCAAGACATTCAACTTCCAAAGAAGATAAAGGGGCCAGCAATAGAATTAGCGTTGGATGTATTTATGATCGCGTATGGATTGATGATCATATAAAGAAGACGTGTATTTATGATTACGTCGTGTCTCCTTTTTGTTTTCTGTTTTTTAATGGTTAGTATCAATTTAGTTGTGATGCTATTCATATGCTATTTTGTTTTGAGAATATGAAATAAATGTCTTGAAAGGTTTTGTATTAACTTTTATATCAATGGATGCATAAAATTCATTCTTATTAATATGTATGTTGAGTTTGTGGTGTTTCTTAAGTTTCTAGCTTGGAAAATTGGAAGTCCATTTGGTAGCCACTGCACAAAAAGACCAATGAGGCTTTGTTAGGCATACCATGATGTGGCATTTGATCTGTAGGTATCAAGAGTGGTGAATAAATCTTGGGTGACTTGATAGATTCCATGTGTCTAATGTACATCATCTGGTAATTTATTTATTGGGTTACCTAAAACAAAAGACAAAATCGAATAGACTGTATGACAAAAATCATGAAATGAACTTGTAAAATCAACATGGAAATCACTTAATAATTGAATATATTGGTGATGATATAAGGAAGGAAGAAGATATGAAGGTGATAGAATGCGAATAGAGATGAGAGGTAAATAAGATTCAACCACCTGCTCTTTTTTGTTTAGGATTAAGAAGAGAGATGAGGAAGATGAGTATGCGGGGAGAGAGAGATGGGGGAGAGAGAGGTTGGGTAGGTTGGGGGGTGTGTGTGTTGCAAACAGAATGGCGTTCAAACTGTTTGCACCCAAACAATTGAGGTATTTTTTTGAATGTGGTTGTTGACTAAGATCTTTGTTAATCTAAAATTTTGAGTAACTACATTTATATGGACCTAAAATTTAAATTTTGCATGGAATTGAATCGGAGGGAACTAAACTTTTGGATAGCTAAAATTTTTAGCGGAAACTAAATTCTCTGGGGAACTACAATTTAGTCTGAACGTGGTTAAAACTTTTTGTTAGGGATGAAATATTTTGAATGTAGCTACAAATTTTTTTGAAAAGATTTTGAAGAATCTGAAAAATTTTTGAATTGCACATGCAAGTCATAACAATTGTACCCGCGACTGTTGTGCCCGTAAAGGAAGCAGAAGTCAAAAATTTAAGTTAATAACATCATCGAAAAATACCCTGAGGTTTGTTGTTCCACGCCGAATTTGTTGTTCTGTGCTGTGCTAAATTTTTGTACGCTAATTTGTTGATCCATGCCAAAGGCGACCGCGCTGTATTTGTTGTTCTGTGCCTAAGGCGCACGTGCCGTTAAATAATTTACGCTAATTTGTTGTTTTTTTAAATTTTGGCTGTGGAAATAATTTATTGGGGAACAAATATTTTGCGGGGGAAAAATCTTAAGTGAACCGTGCCCGCGGGCACGGGTTATGACTAGTATATATATATAACCACTCATCATCACTCTTATCAGTTGCATACTTCTAAACCATTTGCATAGAAGGGTACATATTATCTGGATTTATATGACCATGGACCATATTTTTCAACTCTTTAATGATTAGGGGTATTCTTTGCATCTTCCCAATTAAGCTCCGTTTGCAAAGCGGCATTCATCATCACTATTAGCAACATAATGTTTAGAATGTCTTCACTTATTGGCATCTCATGTGTACCTTAGAAAATATTGAATCAACTCACGGCCATCATCTTTGATGTTCATTAATTAAGCTTGATCATTATTCTACGTCTAATTTCTTTCTGCAAAGTGTTGAATAAACTTCTTCCCCGACTTGTTGAAATAATGAATTAATAGAGACATGAGTTATTGATTTGTGTTCTTTGTTTTAATTACATGTGTCCAACAATTACAATGAAATTTGTAAATATGATCTTCTTCAGGTGCTAAGAAAATTTTGTAAACAAGGAAATAAAATGCATTTCATATCTTATTGATATCTAATTTTCAATTACAATATTTGAATTAGAAGTGTAACCTCTGACATCTGACACCAAATGTTTTCATAGAAGTTCCAGTAAACAACACAATCCTTGGATTGTCATCTATAAATTAATCCTTTTAATCTAGATCATACTTGAAGGCATGTGAACTCTTAGCTTACCAGCAAATGCATATTCGGTGATATTCCAAGCATCTTTCAAGAAGGATTTGATGGATTTCCAGGATTTTTCATCAAGTAATATGATATCATCAATTTGCTTACTCATATCAGATCCTATAGCTGTCACACCAGTGGCATCGCCAATGGCCATGCCATTTACTAGTGCTGACCATTGGAAGAGAAGAGACGGAAGCAATATTGCAAGGAGAGCAAAGACATCAAGTTTTAAAGTTTTCATCTTTTTTTGGTTGTTTGAAAATTGAATTTATTTGTTTTGTCAATTCCCCTTCTTGCTTTTTAAACCAAATACAATATGCCTTAAAGGTCAATGAAATTAATTAACCAATAAATAAATTATCTAATGTTTATTACTTCGTTTTTATTTACAATTATTGACCTATCTATTTACCTTAAAAATCATTAATGAGCATCATTAAATTGCAAATATTCATATATCCCAAATTTCATTTATTAGTTATTAATTTTAATTAAGAATTGCTTCTCAGCTGAATGCTTTCCGACATTTGTTAATGTATTTGCATGATCGGGTGTAAACAACAATTTACTTTCCATGCATTTTACAACAATGAAAACCCAATACATTTTCAGTCAGAAGGTGCCTACTTTGTCAGCAACAAGTACACACACACGCACGCACACACACGCGCGCACACACACACACACAATGTGTGCACTCACACATGACACACATGCATCAAGAATCCAAAGAGGAAACTTTCCCTTTTGCCAGCTCATTTAACCCCCACATCCCCCTGCTTTTTATGATATTTTCGTTGATATTGATCTTCTGGTTCTAAAATCAAGACTAGTAATTTTCAAGTGAACCATATGAGTTTTACTAGTTCATCTTACGTTTGCAAAACAATTTATTATCACGAAACCGTTAAACTTCTGACAAGTTGATGAACTAGCAAAAACCTTCATTTGACTTGAAATTTGACAATTTGATGTTTTAGAATATGAAGATCAAAATAAAAGGATCAGATTTACAGAAAAAAAGGGACGAGTCTTAGCCTAATGGCATCGTGGGTGACGACTTTCATCTTGAGCGTGCCCTTCTTCTCCAGAATGTGTTCAGGTGGTCGTTGTGGTTTTCCATGGGTGATCCCCCAAATTGATCCTGCTAGATGAAACTAATCAATGATGACTTCAATTCAATCCTCGCAATTCTTGACATTGACCCATTGACGGGCATAGAGAAGTCCATGAGGGACCTAGTAGGTGGTGGATTTTCAAGTGGGGGAGGTGGTCGATTATGAATTTCTTCCGCCATCAATTCTAGTACCAATTTCCTTTTTCTTTCGACATTGCACCGGCGTGTGGTAGCTTCGATCTCTGGGTCTACGGGAAGCATTTCCTTGATACCATGCGATCTCCTGTGCATACACAAAAGGGCTAAACTAAAGGAAAATGTCAACATCACCGAAATCAATAGCAAAAGAAAATAAAAGGAAAAGGAAAATTGTGCAGTCTATCAATAAAGATTGAAATTAATATCAAGTCATTCCTCCTAGGCAACGATGCCAAATACTTGTTCGGAGAATTTCATATTTGTAACCGCAAGCACACGAGGAGGTTGTAGCGCTAACGGGTCGTCCTCTGGGATGCAGTCATTGAATATTAATTTCTCCCTAAGTGGGGTGTTTTGGATTTGGGCCAGAGACTGATGGGCTTGGGGATGTGGTTTAGCTTATAATGGGGGGAAGGTGGAGCCTTATGGGGCTAGGGGAATTGGGGGCTTTGGTAGGACTTCGTCTCTTACGAATTCGAGTTCTATGGTGAAGTTTGATGATTATAAGAGGTACAAATTCGAGTTCTGTGGTGAAGTTTGATGATTATAAGAGGTCTCTCAGGCCGTCACTAGCCTTGGGTATAACGGAGCAGCCTAAGATTATAAGGGTGGTGACAAGGATGGGGAGTCAGTAGGATGTGAAGAATGGGTTGCAGAAGTTCTGCGTTAAGTTCCTGTCGGAGGGAGTAAGCGTGAACATAACCGTTGTCCTTTGCCGGGTTTGAATTCATCAGAAGGAACACAAATTATATTTTGTAAGTTGCATTTGATAATGTACTCTTGGGGGTGCATGCTAATGTACTTTGGGGGGAGGCAGTTCAGATAATGGGGGGGGGATAAAATCACTTCACTGGAATCACTTGATTGATCACATTTCCTTTGTTTTCATCATGTTTCCCTAGCCTTTGTTTTCTGATATTCAATTTTTGTATTGAAAAGATTAAATTGCATTAATGAAACGCCATTTCGGGGGCAAGTTCATGGCATGCTAATGTACTGTTGAGGGGGGAATTCATGACATGCTAATGTTCTATGGGGTGCAGTTCATGGCATGATCTAGGGGACATTAAATAATGGGTATATTGGCATGCTAATGTACTTTGGTGGGGGGGCAATTTGCCTTCTTGATAGAAAATTTGTCTAAACAATAGGTAGAGTTAGGTTACACAAACAAGACAGTGTTGGGTGGCAGTTCATGGCATGTGGGCACTTCATGGCATGCTAGTGTACTGTTGGGTGGCAGTTCAAGACATGCTAATTACTTTTGGGGGGGCAGTTCATGGCACGATACTGTATTTGGGGGGCATATAATAATAGGGCTAATGACTTGCTAATGTACTTTGGGGCAGCATTCTGCCTTCATCATAGAAAATTTGTCTAAACAACAGGTAGAGTTAGGTTACACAAACAGGATTTAGTCCCCCTTCAAAATCTTAATTACAACAAAATTTAGTTCTCCTCAGATAATTTCGTTCCCATCAAATATTTAAAATTTGTAGTTCCTCAAAAGTTAGTTTCCACCAGGAAAATTTTGTGCCCCTCATTGTTTATTAAGTTCCACACAAAAAATTTAGCCCCCCAATATTTAGTTCTCACCAAAAATTTTAGAAAAATTTAGTTCATATTCCCCACATTGTTTAGACAAATTTTCTATGATGAAGATAAAAATTAAGTATGTAACCTAACTCTACCTATGGATTTAAAGAACACTATCTGTTCACTATCATGTTTGTGTAACCTAACTCTACATATTGTTTAGACAAATTTTCTATGACGAAGGAAAAATACTACCCCAAAGTACATTAGCATGTCATTAGCCCTATTATTAAATGCCCCCCAATTACAGTATCGTGCCATGAACTGCCCCCCAAAAGTACATTAGTATGTCTTGAACTGCCACCCAACAGTACACTAGCATGCCATGAAGTGCCCCCCATGCCATGAACTGCCACCCAACATTATCTTGTTTTTGTAACCTAACTCTACCTATTGTTTAGACAAATTTTCTATCAAGAAGGCAAAGTTCCCCCCACCAAAGTACATTAGCATGCCAATATACCCATTATTAAATGTCCCCCAGTTCATGCCATGAACTGCACCCCATAGAACATTAGCATGTCATGAATTGCCCCTTCAACAATACATTAGCATGCCATGAACTTGCCCCCGAAATGTTGTTTCATTAATGCAATTTAATCTTTTCACTGCAAAAATTGAATATCAGAAAACAAAGGCTAGGAAAACATGATGAAAACAAAGGAAATGTGATCAATCAAATGATTCCAGTGAATTGATTTTATCCCCCTCATTATCTGAACTGCATCCCACCCCAAAGTACATTAGCATACACCCCCAAGAGTACATTATCATGCCATTAGACCCATTACTACCTGCTCCCAGTACATTAACATGCCATGAGCTGCTCCCCCGTACAGTAGAATGCCTTGAACTTCATTTGATCATCCAAGGTTGGATTGAAGAAACTCATTAGCTTAATAATATTTACAGATATATTCACAAAGTTCATTCCCATAACATTCATATGTATTGCCATAGGTCTATCATTACACTTTATAGTCTTTACTAACCTTCTAACATAATTCCAAGAGCTTGACCAACATCCCCCTTAAATCATAGAGCTTCACCCTTAGCATCTAAATTAGAATTCAGTAATCCTGCCTTCAATTATGCAACTATCATAATTTCCTGGCATCTCTCATATCATTTTTTTCCATCTTCATCTTCACATTCACCTTTAAGCTATATTCATCTCATTGGTACTCGATTGGAACATCTATACTGCCCATATTACAAAACCTGCATGACAAAATCTTGTGAAATGTTTTCCAGAAAAATTAGAAGAGAACTAGAAATAGCACATTAACATGGAGTTAGCAATCCTCACATAAACTTACATAATTAAAACTTCACTCTTAAGAGAGTAAAACGGTAGTTATTCAGCAAACAAATTTACTTACCCTAATTAATTGAAAAATAAAACTGCATATTTAAAGCCCAATGTAAATCAAATGTAACTTGCAAAATATAATTTGTGTTCCTTCTTATGAATTCAAACCCGACAAAGGACAACGGTTGTGTTCACGCTTACTCCCTCCGACAGGAACTTAACGCAGAACTTCTGCAACCCATTCTTCACATCCTACTGACTCCGCATCCTTGTCACCATCCTTAAAATCTTGGGCTACTCCATTATACCCAAGGCTAGTGACGGCCTGAGAGACCTCTTATAATCATCAAACTTCACCACAGAACTCGAATTCGTATCTCTTATAATCATCAACTTCATCACAGAACTCGAATTCGTAAGAGACAAAGTCCTACCAAAGCCCCCAATTCCCCTAGCCCCATAAGGCTACACCTTCCCCCCCATTATAAGCTAAACCACATCCCCAAGCCCATCAGTCTCTGGCCCAAATCCTAAGCCACCCACTTAGGGAGAAATTAATATTCAATGACTGCCTCCCAGAGGACGACCCGTTAGCGCTACAACCTCCCTGTGTGCTTGCGGTTTCAAATACGAAATTCTCCGAACAAGTATTTGGCGTCATTGTCTAGGAGGCACGACTTGATATTAATTTCAATCTTTATTGATAGACTGCACAATTTTCCTTTTCCTTTTATTTTCTTTTGCTATTTATTTTGGTGCTGTTGACATTTTCCTTTAGGTTAGCCCTTTTGTGTATGCACAGGAGATCACATGGTATCGAGGAAATGCGTCCCGTAGACCCAGAGATCGAAGCTACCACACACCGGTGCAATGTCGAAAGAAAAAGGAAATTGGTACTAGAATTGATGGCGGAAGAAATTCATAATCACCCACCTCCCCCACTTGAAAATCCACCACCTGCGAGGTCCCTCATGGACTTCGCTGTGCCCTTCAATGGGTCAATGCCAAGAATTGCAAGGCTTGAATTGAATTCATCGTTGATTAGTTTCATCTAGCAGGATCAATTTGGGGGATCGCCCATGGCAAACCCCAACGACCACCTGAACAGCTTCTGGAGAAGAAGGGCACGCTCAAGATGAAAGTCGTCACCAACGATGCCATTAGGCTAAGACTCGTCCCTTTTTTTCTGTAAATCTGATCCTTTTATTTTGATCTTCATATTCTAAAACATCAAATTTTCATATTTCAAGTCAAATGAAGGTTTTTGCTAGTTCATCAACTTGTCAGAAGTTTAACGGTTTCGTGATAATAAAATGTTTTGCAAAAGTAATATGAACTAGTAAAACTCATATGGTTCACTTGAAAATTACTAGTCTTGATTTTAGAACCAGAAGATCAATATCAATGAACATATCATAAAAGGCAGGGGGATGTGGGGGTTAAATGAGCTGGCAAAAGGGAAAGTTTCCTCTTTGGATTCTTGATGCATGTGTGTCATATGTGAGTGCACACATTGTGTGTGTGTGTGTGTGTGTGTGTGTGTGTGTGTGTGTGTGTGTGTGTGCATGTGTGTGTGCGTGTGTGTGTGTGTGTACTTGGTGCTGACAAAGTAGGCACCTTCTGACTGAAAATGTATTGGGTTTTCATAGTTGTAAAGTGCATGGAAAGTAAATTGTTGTTTACACCCTATCATGCAAATACATTAATGAATGTCGGAAAGCATTCAGCTGAGAAGCAATTTTTAATTAAAATTAATAACTAATAAATGAAATTTTGGATAAATGAATATTTGCAATTTAATGATGCTCATTAATGATTTTTAAGGTAAATAGATAGGTCAATAATTGTAAATAAAAACGAAGTAATAAACATTAGATGATTTATTTATTGGTTAATTAATTTCATTGACCTTTAAGGCATACTGCATTTGGTTTAAAAAGCAAGAAGGGGAATTGACAAAACAAATAAATTCAATTTTCAAACAACCAAAAAAAGATGAAAACTTTAAAACTTGCTGTCTTTGCTCTCCTTGCAATATTGCTTCCGTCTCTTCTCTTCCAATGGTCAGCACTAGTAAATGGCATGGCCATTGGCGATGCCACTGGTGTGACAGCTATAGGATCTGATGTGAGTAAGCAAATTGATGATATCATATTACTTGATGAAAAATCCTGGAATTCCATCAAATCCTTTTTGAAAGATGCTTGGAATATCACCGAATATGCATTTGCTGGTAAGCTAAGAGTTCCCATGCCATCAAGTATGATCTAGATTAAAAGGATTAATTCATAAATGACAATCCAAGGATTGTGTTGTTTATTGGAACTTCTTTGAAAACATTTGGTGTCAGATGTCAGATGTTACACTTCTAATTCAAATATTGTAATTGAAAATTAGATATCAATAAGATACGAAATGCATTTTATTTCCTTGTTTACAAAATTTTCTTAGCACCTGAAGAAGATTTAGAACATATTTACATATTTCATTGTAATTGTTGGACACATGTAATTAAAACAAAGAAAACAAATCAATAACTCATGTCTCTATTAATTCATTATTTCAACAAGTCGGGGAAGAAGTTTATTCAACACTTAGCAGAAAGTAATTAGACGTAGAATAATGATCAAGCTTAATTAATGAACATCAAAGATGATGGCCGTGAGTTGATTCAATATTTTCTAAGGTACACATGAGATGCCAATAAGTGAAGACATTCTAAACATTATGTTGCTAATAGTGATGATGAATGCTGCTTTGTGAATGGAGCTTAATTGGGAAGATGCAAAGAATACCCCTAATCATTAGAGTTGAAAAAGATGGTCCATGGTCATATAAATCCAGATAACATGTAACCTACTATGCAAATGGTTTAGAAGTATGCAACTGATAAGGTGATGATGAGTGGATATAAATATATATATATATATATATATATATATATATATATATATATATATATATATTTGTGTGTGTGTGTGTGTGTGTTGACTAGGATCCATTCGGATGGATCAAACATGCGGATCCATCCAAGTTGATTTTAAAGCTAGACAATGTAAATAGAAAATCCGACCGTTGGATGTCATCTAACATGTCTAAACTAGCTCCAGACAAAATTTCAACTAATTTGGACATGTTTTGCCCATGCATCAAGTGGTTGCAAAATCGATGTTTTTGAATAGTTATAAAATCGGCTAATTTTGCAACCACTTGATGCATGGGCAAAACATGTCCAAATTAGTTGAAATTTTGTTTGGAGCTTTTAGACATGTTAGATGTCATCCAACGGTCGGATTTTCTATTTACATTGTCAAGCTTTAAAATCCACTTTGATGGATCCGCATGTTTGATCCATCCGAATGGATCCTAGTCTATATATATATATATATATATATATATATATATATATATATATATATATATATATATATATATATATATATATATATATGGGAATGTTGAAATGAGAACTTTCTCCCGTGAGAACTCCGTGGGAACTTCCTCTCTTTGATTTTTTTTTTCATAGATCCAAACAGTGGAATGTGTTCTAAACATGTTAATACACATTCATATCAAAAATCAAGACAATCCCCCCATTTCCCATTGATCAGATCGGTACAAAATGTTCTATTGTTCTGAAACCGTTAAATTTGTAATGGCTTGATCGAGGGTCAAATCCACCTAGGGTGCACCCATTATTTTTTCTGGGGTGTATATATGTATGGATTAAAGTGTGGTAAAAAAATTTTGAAAAAAATTTTAAAAAATAAAATTTAGTTCACACGGGCAACCCTGTGAGAACCGTTCGTAGCCGACCACGCCCCTATATATATGTACATATACATATATTTATGTGTGTGTATGAGGAGGGATCAAATGACCCTCAAAAATAACCCCCAAAAATAACCCCCTCTCAAAAATCCTATGCCCCCCATTTTTTCAGAAGATCCAAACCGTTCATCTTGATCTACACCCTCTAAATACCTGACCCACCAATTTTCAGCCCAATCCCATGTGTTTTGCCTGTTCATCTACCATTCACAAAAGTTCTGTTCATGAGAAACCGTTAAATTTGGGTCGGATGGATGAAGGAGCAAAACACATGGGATCTGGCTGAAAATTGGTAGGTCAATGATTTAGAGGGTGGAGATCAAGATGAATGGTTTGGATCTACCGAAAAAATAGGAGGCATTGGATTTTTGATAAGGGTTATTTTTGGGGGTCATTTGATCCCTCCTCTGAATGGATATACATTTGTACTATATATATGTATATACATATATATAGTACAAATGTATACATATACACACATATACATATATAGATATAAGTATATAGATATAGATACAGACACACACACACACACACACACACACACACATGAGTATCTATATACATATATAGATAAACATGTATGAGGAGGGATCAAATGACCCCCAAAAATAACCCCCAAAAATAACCCCCTATCAAAAAGTCTATGCCCCCTTTTTTTCGAAAGATCCAAACCGTTTATCTTGATCTCCACCCTCTAAATCCCTGAGCCACCAATTTTTAGCCCGATCCCAGGTGTTTTGCCCGTTCATCAACCATTCGCAAAAGTTTTGTTCATGCAAAACCGTTAAATTTACGTCGGATGGATGAACGGGAAAAACACATGTGACCGGACAGAAAATTAGTGGGTCAAGGATTTAGAGGGTTGAGATCAAGATGAACGGTTTGGATCATTCGAAAAAAGGGGGGCAAAGACTTTTTGATAGGGGGTTATTTTTTGGGGTTATTTTTGGTGGTCATTTGATCCATTCTCAACATGTTTATACATACATATATGTATATATGTACATATACATGTTTATACATACATACATATGTATATATGTACATATACATATATACATATATGTATATACACTAGGCAAAACCCGTGCCCAAAGGGCACGATTCATTTAAACTTTATCCCCAAAAAATATTTGGCACCCTAATTTTAAACAAACAACAATAATTAGAATGCAATAATTATTAGGTCCCCCTCAAAAATCTTAATTACGACAAAATTTAGTTCTCCTCAGAGAATTTCATTCCCATCAAATAATTAAAATTTGTAGTTCCTCAAGAGTTAGTTTCCACCATGAAAATTTTGTGCCCCTCATTGTTTATTTAGTTCCACACAAAAAATTTAGCCCCCCAATATTTAGTTCTCACCAAAATTTTTAGAAAAATTTAGTTCATATTCCCCACATTGTTTAGACAAATTTTCTATGATGAAGATAATAATTAAGTATGTAACCTAACTCTACCTATGGATTTAAAGAACACTATTTGTTCACTATCCTGTTTGTGTAACCTAACTCTCCCTATTGATTAGACAAATTTTCTATGACGAAGGAAAAATACTTCCCCAAAGTACATTAGCATGTCATTAGCCCTATTATTAAATGCCCCCCAATTACAGTATCGTGCCATGAACTGCCCCCCAAAAGTACATTAGTATGTCTTGAACTGCCACCCAATAGTACACTAGCATGCCATGAAGTGCCCCCCATGCCATGAACTGCCACCCAACACTATCTTGTTTGTGTAACCTAACTCTACCTATTGTTTAGACAAATTTTCTATCAAGAAGGCAAACTACCCCCCCCCACCAAAGTACATTAGCATGCCAATATACCCATTATTTAATGTCCCCCAGTTCATGCCATGAACTGCACCCCATAGAACATTAGCATGTCATGAATTGCCCCCTCAACAGTACATTAGCATGCCATGAACTTTCCCCTAAAATGGCGTTTCATTAATGCAATTTAATCTTTTCACTGCAAAAATTAAATATCAGAAAACAAAGGATAGGGAAACATGATGAAAACAAAGGAAATGTGATCAATCAAGTGATTCCAGTGAATTGATTTTATCCCCCCCATTATCTGAATTGTCTCCCCCCCAAAGTACATTACCATGCACCCCCAAGAGTGCATTATCATCCCATTAGACCCATTACTACCTGCTCCTAATACATTAGCAAGCCATGAACTGCTCCCGCCGTACAGTAGAATGCCTTGAACTTCATTTGATCATCCAAGGTTGGATAGAGGAAACTAATTAGCTTAATAATATTTACAGATATATTCACGAAGTTCATTCCCATACCCTTCATATGTATTGCCATCTATCATTACACTTTATAGTCTTTACTAACCTTCTAACATAATTCCAAGAGCTTGACCAACATTCCCCTTAAATCATAGAGTTTGACCCTTAGCATCTAAATTAGATTTCAGTAATCTTGCCTTCAATTATGCAACTGTCATAATTTCCTGTCATCTCTCAAATCATTTTTTTTCATCTTCATCTTCACATTCTCCTTTAAGCTATATTCATCTTATTGGTACTTGATTGGAACATCTATAGCGCCCATATTACAAAACCTGCATGACACAATCTTGTGAAATGTTTTCCAGAAAAATTAGAAGAGAACTAGAAATAGCACATTAACATGGAGTTAGCAATCCACACATAAAAACTTACGTAATTAAAACTTCACTCTTAAGAATGTAAAACGGTAGTTATTCAGCAAACAAATTTACTTACCCGAATTAATTGAAAAATAAAACTACATATTTAAAGCCCAATGTAAATCAAATGTAACTTGCAAAATATAACTTGTGTTCATTCTTATGAATTCAAACTTAGAAAAGGACAACGGTTGTGTTCACGCTTACTCTCTCCGACAGGAACTTAACGCAGAACTTCTGCAACCCATTCTTCTTATCCTATTGACTCCCCATCCTTGTCACCACCCTTACAATCTTGGGATGCTCCATTATACCCAAGGCTAGTGACGACCTGAGAGACCTCTTATAATCATCAAACTTCACCACAGAACTCGAATTTGTACCTCTTATAATCATCAAACTTCACCACAGAACTCGAATTCGTAAGAGACAAAGTCCTACCAAAGCCCCCAATTCCCTTAGCCCCATAAGGCTACACCTTCCCCCCATTATAAGCTAAACCACATCCCCAAGCCCATCAGTCTCTGGCCAAAATCCAAAACCACCTACTTAAGGAGAAATTAATATTAAATGACTGCCTCCCAGAGGACGACTCGTTAGCGCTACAACCTCCCCGTGTGCTTGTTGTTACAAATACGAAATTCTCCGAACAAGTATTTGGCGTCGTTGCCTAGGAGGCACGACTTGATATTAATTTCAATCTTTATCGATAGATTGTACAATTTTCCTTTTCCTTTTATTTTCTTTTGCTATTGATTTCGGTGCTGTTGACATTTTCCTTTAGTTTAGCCCTTTTGTGTATGCACAGAAGATCGCATGGTATTGAGGAAATACTTCCCGTAGACCCAGAGATCGAAGCTACCACACGCCGATGCAATGGCAAAAGAAAAAGGAAATTGGTACTAGAATTGATGGCGGAAGAAATTCATAATCAACCACCTCACCCACTTGAAAATCCACCACCTGCTAGGTCCCTCATAGACTTCTTTATGCCCTTCAATGGGTCAATGTCAAGAATTGCAAGGCTTGAATTGAAGTCATCGTTGATTAGTTTCATCTAGCAGGATCAATTTGGGGGATCGCCCATGGAAACCCCCAACGACCACCTGAACACCTTCTGGAGAAGAAGGGCACGCTCAAGATGAAAGGCGTCACCAACGATGCCATTAGGCTAAGACTCTTCCCTTTTTTCCATAAATCTTATACTTTTATTTTGATCTTTTTTCCATAAAGACTCGGTGCAGAACAACTAATTCGGCGAGGGCACGTTTGGATTATCAATTCTTTTTATTTATAGTAAAATCGTAAGAGATTGAGCTTCTTGCGTGGTTGGTATCTGAGCCTTCGGGTTATCAATTCTTTTTTGATGTAGTAAAATCGCGCTGGCGCCTTCTGGTAATCAATTCTTTTTATATATTGCAAAATCGCCTTCTGGTTATCTATTCTTTTTATCTATAGGAAAATCGTAAGAGATTGAGCTTCTTGCATGGTTGGTATCTGAGACTCCTAATTGGAGCTACATTATTTGGGGATGCATGAATGATGGATGGTTGGGTGATGTCTTCAATGATGCATTAGTATTATTATTTATCCGATCCTTCATATTAACCAATTCTATATCAGTGATGTTATGTATTGATGCCTCATGCATTATTGCTGGATAACATTTACTTCACAATTGTAATAGGTTGGCTTTTTTCTGATTTTCTTTCAAGAAATATCCAAGAGGCACCCAAGATATGCGAAGTTTATTGGAACTTTGAGAAGTTCAAGAAACGACATGCTACCAAGAATTTCCAAAAGCGTTTTTGTGATTTCCTTGATACAATTGTAACACTTAGGAGTTCATGCAAGTAGGCATTATTCAAAAAACATGCCATCACCTGATTTTCTATAGAATAACACACAACAACAAAGCACATTGACACACAAATCAGTTGATAATATCCAACATCTCAAAATCTCAAAATATTTAAACAGAGGAACAACAAAACTAACTTAATCTTGTCCGACACAGACCAATAAATTTCCATTGACCTCCTGGACCGTCTTTCCTAAACCCTGGAACTTTCGGTAAGACTATGGACAACAATACCAAAATGCCATACAAATGAAATTATGTTGAACAAAGAATTGCATGGTGTTTATAAAGAAGAAAATTTAAACAAAATTTTGTAAACAGTGCAAAAGAGTTGCACATGGCATGCTACATCAAGTGATCTAAGTACACGCTCAGCAAACTTGTCAATCATCGCATGGACCCTGCGCTCTATCTCGGACTTGAAATGATGAAATTAAATACAGGATCTCCATAACTTAATAGTCAACCATAACTGATTTAGCAAAATTGGCAAACTATTCTTGTTTGCAGAATCTCCTAGAAATTCTCTTCTCTTCTTTGAAATGATGAAAATAAATGCAGAATCTCCATAACTGATTTAGCAAACTTCTCTTCTTTGCACATTTAGAATCTGCAGCACAATAATAGTTAAAAGATGGATTATTTTTGCACAAAAATAATACATTATAGATCAAATTAAGAAAACTTGGATATCCCAGAAATTACCTGCTACAGAGCACATTTGCTGACATGATAACATTTGACATCTGAATCGATGTACGTCAATGCATGAATACCTATTTTTCAAATTGCCTACATGCCAAATTGCCTTCAAGCAGTTATTTGTGTTCATGGATCCTCAACAATTTTTCAAAATGATACAAACACGGATACCAACCATGCAGTCAAACATGAATACCAACAATTATGGATGCCATACATGCAGTCAGTCATTCAAATTGCTTCATTTAATCTTCAATTGCTTTCATTCATTCATTCAAATTGCTTCATTTAATAGTCAAAAATAAATGCCAAATTCCCTTCAAGCAGGTTTCTTAAAATTGCCTGCAGGTATTCATGTTTCTATCAACAGATATCATGTGCTTGCAAAAATTCAAAATGAAGCAATTTGAATACATGTCAATTGAAGGCCAACTCTATTATCATGTCAATGTGAATACCTGTCAATTAGAGGCCAACATAAATAACTTGCAGTTATTTTTCAAATTAAAACCCTGCTGATTACACAAATAACTTGAAGCATGAATACCCTTTTTTCAAGCAGTTTGAATACCAAGAACTATGGATGGCCATGACAGCTTTAATTCTTCCATTCAATTTTTTTCTATTCCCATGCTTCGTAATTTTTTATATTCTCACAGTTTTAATGCTTCCATCAAGTTGAACCCATGTAATTAGATGAAATTAACATGATAAAAAAATCATTAGGCGAATATTAACAGCAAATTAGGAAATTAACAGCTAGGATCAAATTAATCATGCTATGCATATCATTTGCTTGAACTGGATTCTGAAATCTGACATATATTCTAATTTCACAATGCATTAGAAACTGATATGCATATCACTATGCATGAAACTGATATGCATATCTTTCATTAGAAACTGAAAAATATGCAACATTCTGTTATTAGAAAAATATGACTCCAAATAACTAACATGCTTAAAATTTCAAATTTGAAAAGTGTCATGCAATGAAGCACCAAATACTACTGCTTCGTCACTAAAATCATACCCAGTTTACGGTTCAATTTAATTCCATCAGTTAAATTAGCAGCATGTAATGAAGCACCAAGTACTACTCCTTCATCAGCATCAAGATGCTTGTCTAAATCTTTTCTTCCAAGAAATTCCTGAAGCTTAGCTTGCTTGACAAAATGAAAGTGAGCACCCTGCCATGGAAAATGAAATATAACCCGCATCGATCTTCTGAATATGCATCCATTTAATTACTAAATCTACCATAAGCACAATCCATTATGCCATTACTGTGGGAAGCTAGGACACGTTCAGAAGGATTGCCGGAAGAAGATGTGGTTATGCTTAGTTTGTGGAGATGCCTCGCATGCTACAAAAGATTGTCCGAGAGCTCGTCATGCTGTAGTTGGAGCGCCAGCCCCGCTGCAGATGAGAGCGCCTGCTCCAGTTCAGAGAGGACCTGCTGCTCGTGGACCACCTTTGCCGCCACAGAGGCAGATGTATCAGAGAGCAGCACAGCCCCAGAGGCCGGCGTATACCATGACTGCTGTTGAGACTGAGGAGCTGGATGGAGTTATAGCAGGTAACTCTTGATTCTGGGCTTTTATTTTATAGTTTAGATCTTATTATTTTCTTTGTGTTGCTTGTTTGACTTGTTTGTTAGAATAATTAATTTGACCGTAGTTCCCTTATATCTTAGGCACCATTCTAGTTTCCTCTCACCCAGCCTAGGCTTTGTTCGACTCCGGTGCATCTATGTGCATCATATCCCGGAGGTTTGTAACAAAGCACTCCATTCCCACCCATACACTTCCTAATTGTTGGGACATCACCACAGGGAACGGAGTGGTGACAGTGAACTTGTGATGTCGATCGATTCCTTTGGTGGTCAGTGGACACGAGCTCTTCGCAGATTTCATTGTCCATGATCTGCCACACTTCGATGTCGTCCTTGGCATCGATTGGTTAGGGGATTTCCACGCCTCGATCGACTGTCACAGCAAGAGGGTGGTGTTCCGGATTCCAGGTCATCCGGAGTTCGAGTTCCGCAGCAGAGATGAGTCGCTTGGGCCCATCAGATTTTGGGCCAAGCTGGAGGTGCCGAAAGTTGCAGCCATGCAGATGGAGATGGAGATCGAGCGACCAGCTGTCGTCAGAGACTTCGACGACGTCTTCCCGGAGGATATCTCGGGTCTGCCACCCGACAGAGCTTTAGAGTTTGGAATTGATCTTATGACGGGAGCACAACCGATATCGAAAGCGCCGTACCGTATGGCTCCCGCTGAGCTCGAGGAGCTGCGGAAGCAGTTGGATGAGTTGCTGCAGAAGGGTTTCATCCACCCTAGTGTGTCACCATGGGGTGCACCAGTTTTACTTGTGAAAAAGAAGGATGGGTCCCGCAGGATGTGCGTGGCCTATCGAGGATTGAATGCTGTCACCGTGAAGAATAAGTATCCGCTGCTGCGCATCGACGATATCTTTGACCAGCTTGGAGGTTCGAGAGTCTTCTCGAAGTTGGACTTGAGGAGTGGATACCATCAGTTGAAGGTAAAGAATGACGATGTTCAGAAGACGGCTTTCCGGATGAAGTACGGACATTAAGAGTTCGTGGTCATGCCGTTTGGCGTGACCAATGCTCCAGCTGTGTTCATGAATTTGATGAACTTAATATTCTATGACTTCCTAGATAAGTTTGTCGTTATCTTTATTGATGACATCCTTATTTACTCAAAGTCTGAGGAGGAGCACAGCTGTCATCTGAGGACAGTGCTGGAGACGCTGAGGAGACACAAGCTTTATGCCAAGTATAGCAAGTGCGAGTTCTGGCTGGACAGAGTCGCATTCCTGGGACACGTGGTGTCCGGTGATGGCATATCTGTAGATCCAGAGAAGGTCAGAGCAGTCAGAGATTGGCCGACTCTACAGTCAGCGTCAGATATCAGGAGTTTTCTCGGCTTAGCAGGCTATTATCGACGGTTCATCAAAGATTTCTCGAAGATTACAGAGCCGATGACGAAGCTGACAAGGAAGGACGTGGAGTTTCTTTGGTCAGATGCTTGTGAGGATGCCTTCAGTATCTTGAAGGCGAGATTGAACATGGCACCGGTGTTGGCAGTACCGGATCGAAGCGGAGGCTTCGAGGTTTATTGTGATGCATCAGGGAAGGGCCTGGGATGCGTCTTGCATCAGCATGGCCATGTGGTCGCGTACGCTTCTCGTCAGTTGAGAACTCATGAGAAGAATTACCCGACGCACGATCTGGAGTTGGCAGCAGTGATTTTTGCACTGAAGATTTGGAGGCACTTCTTGCTAGGTGAGAGTGTGAAGATTTTCACCGATCACAAGATCTTGAAGTACATCTTTACGTAGAAGGAGCTTAACATGCGTCAGAGGCGATGGTTAGAGCTCATGGCTGACTATGAGATTGATTTACAGTATCATCCGGGGAAGGTGAACGTAGTGCCGGATGCCTTGAGTAGACTTCCTACTGCGATGATGCTTACTGCAGACTGGAGGATTCAGCAGGAGCTGAGGGAGATGGATTTGGAGGTTGTCCTACCTGGTGTGGTTCATTCGTTCATGAATTTGCAGATTCAATCCATGATCGTGGATCGGATCAAGGCAGCACAAGCAGGAGATCCGAAGCTGCAGAGGATCAGGAGACAAGTTGAAGCTGGAATATGGACGGAGTTTGTGATTCATGAGGATGGTTCGATACGCTACGGCAGTAGACTCTGTGTACCTGCAGGTGATGTTCGCGAGGAGCTGTTGAGTGAGGCTCATAGCTCGCCATATTCTATACATCCTGGAGGCACCAAGATGTATAAGGACCTCCGTCTGAATTATTGGTGGATTGGCATGAAGAGGAGTGTGGAACGGAGCATTGCCAAGTGTTTGATATGCCAACAGGTGAAGGCTGAGCACCATCGTACTGCTGGGTTGCTGCAACCGCTTCCTATATCGGAGTGGAAGTGGCAACATATTATGATGGACTTCGTGACTGGTTTACCTCGGACCCCGAGGCAGAACGACGCAGTTTGGGTGATCGTGGATCGGTTGACCAAGTCTGCGCACTTTATCCCTTTCCGAGTGGGCCAGTCTACGGAAGCTTTGGCGAGGAAATATCTGGAGGTAAAGTTTCGTTCTACTTTTACTTCTATTTTGATTTTCTCTTTGAAATAGTCGTGACGTAGACCGTGTACGTGCAGGAGATTGTACGCTTACATGGAGTCTCCGTGAGCATTGTGTCTGACCGAGACACGAGGTTCACATCTCAGTTCTGGAGAAGTCTGCAGGAGCATTTGGGTACGAGTCTGAGTTTAGCGCGGCGTACCACCCGCAGATTGATGGCCAGTCCGAGAGGACTATTCAGATTCTGGGGGATATGCTGCGAGCTTGTACGCTCGATTTGAAGGGATCATGGGAGGACCATCTTCACTTGGTGGAGTTTTCATATAACAACAGCTACCAGGCGAGCATTGGCATGGCGCCGTTTGCTGCCTTATATGGAAGGAAATGTCGATCGCCACTGAGCTGGGATGACATCGGAGATCGGGAGCTGTTGGGTACAGAGATGATAGTGGAAGCTGTGGATGTCATGAGAGACATCAGGGAGAAGCTTAGAGTTGCACAGGATCGCTTCAAGCATTGGGCTGATGCCAAGAGGAGACCTTTGGAGTTCCAGCCTGGAGATCACATCTTCCTGAAGATTTCTCCGAACCGCGAAGTTATTCGTTTTGGGAAGAAGGGAAAGCTGAGTCCGAGGTATATTGGGCCATTTGATGTGCTAGAACGTGTGGGAGCAGTGGCCTACCGCCTTGCTCTGCCACCATCTTTGGAGGGTGTTCACGACGTATTCCATGTATCTCAGCTACGTCGGTACGTCAGTGATCCGTCACACACGGTTGATTTCTCGGAGATTACGGTTCGACCGGACCTGACATATGACCAGCAGCCTGTGCAGATCTTGGACCGTCGACAGAAGCAGTTGAGGAATAAGATAGTCGACCTGGTGAGAGTGATGTGGCGTCACAGATCGCCTGGAGAGTCCACCTGGGAGCGTGAGGATGATATGAGAGAGCGCTTCCCGCATCTTTTTCCCAGCGATGGTTGATGTTGATTCCGATGATGGAATCATTTCTACTTTTTGGAGGATGTAACTGTCGGTTTCCGATCGTACTTTCTTTGTGCACGTGCTCTTGATCGTGCACGTGTTTATTTTTGACTTTATTTGATTTTGAACATTATTGTGTGATATGTTGTCGTGATCGTCTCTGAAAGTATTAGATTGTGGAACAACTTTGGAATGACATATCTCGAGTCGTTCTTCCGCGATACTAACTTATTTGATGTGACGTCGCGACTTTCTGTTTTGACGCGCGACGTTTCTATTTTTAGTTTTGTCTCTCGACGTCGAAATTTAGATCCGTCTTCTCCACTCTCTTTCTTTAGTCGTTCCGAACACCCTATAATTATTTTACAATTGGACTTAATTTGACCTATTTTCCATTTTTTGAAAGTTTTAAATAATTTTAAAACATATTTTTATAAGTATTTTAATTACAATAAAATTCCAATATTATAATAACGTATTAAAGAATTTTTAGACCAAATTTCAGAATTTTTGGCCGCACCCATCTTGTGTGAGGGAGAGGAGAGTAAATTTATTTTAAATTAATTATTTTAATTATTTAATTACGTTTTTATAAACCCTAACCCTAACCCTAGCTCTAACCTATTTATATTAGCCCTAGGGTAGGTTATTTCCGCATTACAAAAACCCTAGCCGTCAAAAACACCTTCCCGACGTTCGTCGCAACGTTGCGACGATCGCCCAGTGCACGACCGGAGCTCGCCCCCGCACATCCCCGTGCACGACCGGAGCCCGCTCCCGCATCGCCGCTCGCAGTGCTCCGCTGCAAGCCCCCCCGCTGTCGCCCCGCTTCGACCGAGGCCATCTCTCGGTCTGACCGAGAGAACAGCCCACACAACCGCACCGCTCCGCACCGCTCTGCATCCGCTCCGCATCGCCAAGCGCCCGACCGAAGCCGCTCCCCGCACCGACCGAGAGGCCGCTCCGCATCACCCCAAGCGCTGCACGCTCGCACCCCACAACGCCCGACCGACGGGATCCATTGGTCAGACCGAAGGATCCCCTCGCACCGCACGAGCCCCCGCCTCCGCTGTGCTGCTCAGCGTACGACCGAGAGCTCCTCTCGGTCTGACCGAGAGGAACCCACGCACCGGCAGTGAACGACCGACGGCTGTTCGTCGCAAGTTGGTTTCTCCCACACCAACTCCTGTGGTGGGCCCCCCAAGTTCTCCAGAGGTGTTGTGGGTCCCCCATTGACCCTTAGCACTGCTGTGGGCCCCACTTGGACGTGCTACTTCGTGGATTTGCTGTCTACGACGTTGCGACACGTCGTAGGCCTTCATCGCAAGTTCCAGCTTTTGTAGAATCGTGCGAGGACCAGATCTGAAGCTGAGGAGTCCTCCGATCAGACACGACTTCCTATCTGCGACAAACTCTGGTTCAGGTTGGTCCCCTGAAACTCGTAGAAACCCCCACAATAGCTGACTGAACCCTAAACTAAAAACCGTCAACTTGAACTAAAATTTATTTTCCAGCACCTGTAAAACGTTGTACGAACTTAGAAAATCGACGAATGGACTTTGTTGACTGTGCACATAGGATAGATCATCGATTAGGCTGAAACATCAAAAAAGTTACTTTTGACGAATAGGATAGTCCCGATAACCTAGAAACGAACCCTAATAGGATTTGTTGAATTTGAGAACTGACATCGTCGCCGTGGAGATATTTCAGACGGACTTCCGCAGACGAGACGCTTGGACGAGACGCTTCGAGAGGACGACACACTCGCCATCGCAGGCAAGTGTATCCACTTGCACTTTTGGCCGTGCTTTGGCCCTAGTTGGTTAGAATTGTTAGCGGTGAACAAATAGAACCGGACGTGAAATGATAGCGTCCGGGTCGACTCCTGACGGCTCAAACTTGACGACGAAGTCTGAGCCTGACAACAACAACTTTTGATATTGTAGGGCTATCATGTGTGTGTGTGCGTGTGGACACCCTAGAATAACAACTCCCTACACTTGTCATGTAGTGTCCTGTTACACAAAAATCCTTCGGGCGTTTCGGATGCTCTCCATGCGAGAGTGATCCATGTGACTATTATACAAAAGCCTGCGGGCGAGGATTCCTATCATACGTATCAACTCAAATCATTTTGGGCTATTCACCACCCAAATTTCCACATTTCTTTAATTCCACCCCTCTCTATACCCCTTAGTTGTACCCCCATCTAAACCCTATTTAGTAAGAACCTAATTCTTTTAACCCGCAGACCTAGGGCTATTTCTTTTTGCGTTTTCATCAATTGGCAGCCGCCACTCCATCTCCTTCCTGGTTACAAGTCCCCGATTTCTCCTCCTCCTTCCAACTTCATTTTGATCATCTGAACCCTCGGAGACCCTCACCGGCAGTTTGTTCATGCGTCGTAGCCCATTCAGGCGCTGCTGCTGCAGTGGTTCTTCGTAGCAGCACGTAGCGACGAAGCAGCAGCGACGCACGGCGGTGCCGCTGCGTCAGCCGTTGATCGGCCCCGGGCGTACACCCGGAAGAGCGACCGTGTAGTTTTACTGCAAGCGCACGGTGTAGCGACGAGCGGGTATCGAACACAGGGAGGACGTATGACAGTGCCTTCTCCGAACAACCTAGCTATAGGAACAGAAACGAGGGAATTTGCCTCTCGGCAATCCTGTCACAATCGTCAGACAAAGTATGTAGATATAAAATCAAATAAAGACGCCTAGGGAATAGGGAATCCCCGCTACTCAACGTATCTCGTCAATGTGATTCATTGGTATCACAATTGCTAGGGTAGAATTTCGGATGAACTAGTTGCAACTGAATGTAAAACCTAGCTCACGCTCTCACGCTGTTGCCGGTCTATAGCTAACCTGGGTTTGGGTCCAATCTCTTGCAAACCCTAGCCTAGGCAAGCTAGCATTAGGATCAACATCATCGTTCAATCGCATCCAGAGCCCACTCTCGTGCAAACTCGGGCCACGACCTAGGTTGGGATAGTTCCTACCCGTCCAATCTCTTGCAAACGGGTATCGGTATGGAATTGCAACTGAGAACACTAGTATAGGTCCAATCTCTTGCAAACCGATACTACGGAAACTCAATTTCAACCCAATTCGGATTTCTAGGGTTTCCTATCGAATTGGGATCCAATCTCTTGCAAATCCCAATCGATATGAACACCTAGCTATCTGTAGTATATCGATCCCAAACTAACCCTAATAGCAATTCTAGCAATAGTTCTACCAAATCATCACAAATCGGAAATTGGGCTCGTAGGGTTCATCCCCACGCCCTAAGACGTTAAGACTACTCACAAATCATACCACAAATGCAAGAATAATCAATTGAAATAGCAATAGAATTCATGGCAATATTCAAATAAGCAATAAAAATAAAATTTTTAATGGAGAGGGAGACAAACCAATAGAGTTCTCCAAGAATCCAACAAAATAAACCTTTTCTCTCCTCTCCAATCACAAGAAACAAAAGCTAAAAAGTTTTTTCTAAAAGGCTGCCAAAAAGTAAGGAAAAGCTCTCTAACCTAGGTTAAAATCTGGGGTTAAATACCCCCCCAAAATCGCCCAAAAAACTGTGACAAAATTGCCCCTGCGCAGCCTGAAAATCGCAATTTACGCTACAGGCAGCGCGGCTCACTCGGCCGAGTGACAAAAGTCGCTCGGCCGAGTGAGATACCCTGAGAATTTCCAGTAAGTCTGGGGTCTTGGGGGTCTTCACTTCAGGGGTCGCTCGGCCGAGTGATTTGTCGTCACTCGGCCGATGGGCTTCTCTTCACTCGGGCGGTCGGCAATTGCCACTCGGTCGAGTGGGTCTTCTGATGCTCAGACTGACGAAAAACAGTAAGTTGGGAGTTTTTGATGGGCATCGTCTGAGTGCCACTCTGGCGGACGGGGTTTCCTCACTCGGCCGATGTGGCTTCTGATGCTCGACCGAGTGCACACTTGGAGCGTGTCCGATCTGGCCGGCCGAGCGGGGTCTCGCTGGTCGGCCGAGTGACTCCTTCACTCGGCCGAGTGAGACACCAAAAATGCCCATTCTGAGTGTTTTTGCCTCCTCGTCGCTCCTATGACGTTCTTTCTTTTTTCGCTCCTCTCCAATAGCAAAATACCCCTCGGGGAAGTCGTCGGTGGCACTCCGGAGTAGGTGTATCTTGGGATCACCCCAAATCGCTCCAAATCTCCTGAAATACGACAAAAACAACAAATCGTGAAAAGTATTGCAATATTGTCGATAAATCGTGAAAAACGTGATTTGAGCAATCTAAATGGCATGCAATCATGCGGAAAAAAAGGTGTAAAATATGGAGTGATCAAAATCCCCCAAGCTTACCTCTTACTCGTCCTCGAGGAAGATAAGTAAAAGGCGAACACGGTGGATTCAGAAAATGAAAACGATGAAAAAAATGGAAAACGAAAAACGAAGAAGAAAGAAGAAAGCGAAGAGGAAAGCTGCTAGATCATTTTTCTCAGGACGTGGGTTTTGCTTACTCATATAGCATGCACCGAACGTAAAACACATGTCAAACACTTTTATTTCGATATCATAGTATAATGGTGCAAATAGAAATAGAAAACCCTACAATAATGATATAGCATGAAAAACGGAATAATTCTAAAATTAACATCGTCTGAATCATTTAAAGCGGTATACAATATCGCAGATCACACACTTTTCAATTGAATGCTTTCTATGAGGAGTATAAGAATATCACGCAATAGAATAGAAAGAATAGAAAAGCGTGGATTTCATGAAATGAGTGCTAGGCATAGATTTCTGGATTTCGTGAAGCTAAAACAATCTCACCGAGTATAGAATATTACTTAGCCTAGGTTGTCGTGCACCGTCAAGTAGTCACTCTCTCACCCATCATTGGATCCTCTCCCCCAAGCTTATATTTAAGCATGGTGGCACAAAAACGATATTTACATCCCCATTTTTATGAGGCTCCAAAAGTAATAAAAATTAAAACAAATAGAGGGAAGAAAGAGAGAACATGAGATGGGATCGTTTATTGAGATTCTTTTCTCTTTTCTTTTCTTTTTCTTTTCTTTTTCTCTTTTTTTTATTTTTTTTATTTTTATTTTTTTATATATCACATATACACAATGATCCCAAATCAAAGAGGAATAAGGATATACAAGAATTTTTCTTTTTCTTTCTTTGGTTTTGGGAAATTTGGAGCTAGGATTTTAATAACGGGGGAAATGCCAAATACAAGAATCGCTAAGGGGAGATTCACCAATGATTTTAAAATAGAGAATTGATGTTCAAGATATGTTGAGAAAGAAATAAATATGTCTCTCAGTTCACTCTATAAGACGTGCACGACAACTTCAGCAGGGTAATCTAATCTACTCGGTTTCGATCACAAAAAAAACTACCTAATCCAGATTTATCATAGCTAACATCATTCAATCATCCTGAAGTGAAATGTACAAATCATGCAAATAGAAGTGATATAGGAAAAGAAAACGGTACTCCAATTATAAGCATTCAATGCGTGAATCTTGGTGTATTTTCTGCGATAGCATACATATGAATATTCAGACTCAGCTAATAATAAAATTTCATCCATTTTCATGCTGAAAAAGTGTGGGTTACTATCTCTAAATACAAGGCAAATCACAGCATATGATATCAGAAATAAAATCTAAGACATGATAAATATAGCATGCATATAGAGAAAGCTAACTCCACGTCATCATCATCACAGAAAAGTCATCTCTAGCATGAGATGAAAAAGAAATAAGGATAAAGAGGGAAAATAAAGCTATTTACAATGCAGCACACAAAGAAAATAAGAAAAACGTGATGCATGGTAAAAAAAGAAAAAGTGATGAAAACGAGTGCAAATGCGAAAAATGGCGTGAAAAAACTAAAAATAAAGGTGGCAAATCGAAAAGAACGTGAGAACTCACTCCCCCAAGCTAAAGTGCACAGTGTCCTCAATGTGCGAAGTGTGGCACACCGAGAGACGTGTAATGTGAGGGGAAGGTGAGGATGTATGCATGATGAAAAAGAAATAAAAATAACGAAATGAAGAATATGATGCAGACATGATGCATGCAGATATAGGAGTGAATCGGATATAAAAGTGTGACACCAAAAACTCTCCCTCTCTCCCAAAAATGATATAGAAAGATATGAACAAAATGTGGACCCAAAAACAGTGAGGGGAGGGGGGGTGGTCAAAAATCATCAGGACCGAGCAGAGACGGGGAGCACGACGGCAAAAAGGATCAATGGCATCAAGGGTGCCTAAGAGGGTGGGGCTGCGCCGTCTCCGTCCTGAGGCGGAGGTGGTGGTGGTGGTGGTGGTGGTGGGGCAACAGTCTGCTGGGTGGGTGTGGGTGTGGGTGTGGAAGCAGGCTGTGTGTGTAGGAGTGGGGGTGGGTACCTGCTGGGTGGGTGTGGGTACGCGAGAAAGCTGCTCGAGAATCTGAGTGAGGCAATAGTGAATGCCCGGAAGTAGGTCGAAGCGGCTGGCCATAGCGGTGACGGTGGCAGACATGGTCCTGAGGTCACCTCTGAGGGCACTCACCGCCCCCTCAAGAGCACGAATGCTCTGAAGTACAGTGTCGGGGGGAGGTGGTGCAGAGGGACGCACCTGTCTATGCTGTGCAGGACGTAGCTGGCGGACTCGGGTGGTGTAGTGGATGGGCTCAGCAGGCATGTGGAGGAAAGTTGATGTGCTCACAAGTGTGGGCCTAGCCTCAGTGCGAGGCTAGGGCACAGGCTGGTATGAGGTGGAAGCAGCAGCAGCGGAAGTGGAGTATAAAAGTGGCGACGAGGCGGCCAGAGCGGTCGGTGACACAGACATGGGAACAGACATCACGACACTCTCAGAAAAAACGGCTGCGGTGGAGACAGAGGTGGCGACCACGGTCTCCACGACGGCAGCAAAAGAGGGCTCTCCGCTCTCAACTATAGTCGGTGGCACTCGGGTAGGGCAGAGGAAACGGGCACAACGGACAGAGGGCCAGCTGTGGTGGGAGTGGTGGCAGGCGTGGAGGTTGTGGAGGTGGGCTCAGTGAGTGTACTCCCGACACCTGCAGAAGTGTGGACAGAGGTGTCGGGAGCAGCAGAAATATCAGGCTGCTGAGGGGCCACTGGGTCAGCAGGTGCAGCGTGTGCAGCGTGGGCCTGCTCAGCCTGCTCGGCCTCCTCAGCCTCAAGCACGTAGGTGGCGGGGAGCAGGAGATCCATCACCGGAAGCCAGTCCACCTGTGCTGGTGCTATCTGTGTCCGAGCTGGGCTTAGAAGGATCATGTAATCCGCACCGTAGGGACCGTGCAACCAAACCCAGTGTCGCTGACCGTGCGGACGTAGCATCTTCATCCGGGCCATGACGTCTATGGTCAGTGAAGTGGGGCCCGGGGCTCGTCGCAGGTCATCCGGAAAGTCCTCGCCGGTCATCAGGGCGAGCAGGGTGATCAGACCGCCACAACATATCAGTGAGCGAGCGCTCACCGATACGATGATGCGGTCCAAAAACCAGCTCGCGATATCAATCACGACGGCGGGGACCAACTCGTCACTATCCCTAGCTAGAGCTCTGGGGCGCGTCATCACATAGAGCATATAAAGCTCCGGCGTGGACATCGTCCCAGGCTCATACCTCGCCAAAAAGGTAGTCGCCATAAGGCGCTGAGCTATGCGGAGGCAGGGGTGGACGATGGCTGAGGCCTTGGCCCTACTAGGGTCAAAGGCAGCTGGTAAACCCGTGATTCGGGTCCAGAAAGCGCCAGAATCGAAGGAAGGTGGGGGAATGTGAGTGGGGGCGTAACCACGGTCGGCACCGGGGACATCGGGCCACGAAAAGAATGCTCTCATCATACCGAGAGTGACCTGGCACTCTCGGTCCATGAACCTAAACGAGCATCCCTCGTCGGTCCGGGCGATAGAACTAAGCACCTCAAGTGTCGGACGGACGAACGTGTCCGTCGACACCTGGAAAAAATCTTGCCAACCCACGTTGTCATACAACGTGAGCATCCCCTCAAGTACCCACAGGCGTCCTAGGTCTGCAAGGTGTGCGAACCTGGAGGGTACAATCGAGCGCTGGGAAATGCGCTAAAAACGACGCGGTGTGCGACGTCCTGGAACGTAATCCCCAGCGGCCCGACAAGTGGAGCCGGAGGCGGTGGTGGTGGCTGTGGATCGGCAGGGAGTGGTTGTGCGGGGCGAACGGGCTCTACAAGCTGTGCGGGGTGTGCGGGGTCTGTAGGCTGTGCGGGGTGAACGGGGTGTGGTGGTGTAGGCGGAGGAGAGTCTTCCACCTCGTGGGAGGGGCCGGGCTCATCCGGTCGCTTCCGCTTGGCGGAAGCTCTCCTGGTGCGAGGCCGTGTCTGGGGCGGCATGTGGGCCCCGGGTGCTCACCAAAATCGTAAAAAATACGGCGTGCGCAAATGAGTGGAACGAGTATACCGTAACACGCCGCGAGAGCAATATAGTGGACACGTGCGAAGAAGCCGCCTCCACGAAGCCAAAAATGCTCCCCGGAAGCTCCCCTGGGCTCCCCTAAGCTCCCCAATATACCATGCACATCAAACGAAGATATCAGTGAGTAATATTCAAAATGTATGGGGGGTTAGGGGTATGATAGATAGATTATGAAGTTAATTTGAATTTGGGGTTCGTTAAACACATGGATCGTCAAAAAATACGCAAAAGAGGAGGAAATAGGCAAAATAAAGGTAGCGGAGCTCGGCCGGCAGGGAGGTCGCCGGCGGCTACTCGGGCGAAGGCGCGGCAGGCTCGGCCGGCGGTGAGTGGCCGAGCGCGGCGACGGGCGACGGGTCAGGCGAGTGGTCGTGAGAGATCGCAACGCTGGGGATTTCGTGGCTTGGGCTCGGGTGCTGGAGAGAAAATAACGCTTCGTATTTCGCGCCCGAGCCTGCCGTGCTTAAATAGGGAAAGTTACGATTCAGCCGAGTGACAATGTCACTCGGCCGAGTGACGTAACGGAAATATTTTTTTGAAAATTCCTCCCTGCTTACGACTCGGCCGAGTGGCCTTGCCACCCTCGGCTGAGTAGCTTTGCCACCCTCGGCCGAGTGAAATAAGTCCATTCGGCCGAGTGGCTCAAGCTACTCGGCATTACTCGCCTTAGGAGCGTATCAGTTTTACTCGGCCGAGTGAATATATATACTCGGCCGAGTGGCAATTATATTGAAATCAAGAAAAGAAACAGAGAGTTGGGTACATCAGTCTTCCCTCGTTCGTGAGCCGCTTGGGCGGACGAACTTATGTGCTCGGCCGAGTGACTAGTATACTCGGCCGAGTGAGTCCTGTTTTCTGCTGTTTGGCTTCGTTTGGGCTCTACACTCTATTTTTCTTTCTCCAGTCGATTTCATCTTCCTCCTAAGCATCGAGCGCATTCCTGGAGCGCTCCTCGTCGTCTTGTTCATCCTCCTAATGATAGATATCCCGTTCTCCTCTCCTGTCAAAGAAAAATAGGACCCGTTATCACGAAATTTTTAGGCTAACGACTCAGAACACTAATAATTTCTAAAACAAAAATAAAGAAAAAGTAAAAATAAAGCGATAACCGTCGGGTTGCCTCCCGACAAGCGCTCGTTTAAGGTTTTGAGCTCGACCCCCTTTGATTTTCAATTCAATGCGGGATATTGGGTGCATATGAGATGCACCCGTCGAATTTATTAGGAAGAACGCTTAAATTTGGATGTTGTGGCGGGGCGTTCTTCCTCGGTGCTCCTTTGCCTCGGGTAGTGTTGGGGGGTGACTCCCCCAAGCTAGTGCTTGCTCCGGGCCTCGGCTTCACCAGTGACACCGATTTTCATATCGGTGGAGCTTTCTTTGGAGTCTTCATTTTTGAGAGCTTGCAGAGCTCTCGTATTCTCGCGACATCAGCGTCGCCTTCATCAATTTCCATGGAGAGGTCGGGGGAATGCTCCATCTTTTCTTCTTGGCCCAAGTCCGGCCCTTCCTCAAAATCTTCCTTGAATAGAGCACCGATGGAATGGGGGATCGCCTCCTCAATTACCTCGTCAAGGAGGTATGAAAGATCATCCGGTCGTCCTTTAAGCAGATATATTCTATTGATTTCTCCCATTGGGACTCCCTCAGAATAATGCTTGAGCCTCTGACCATTTACTTTGAATGTGGCTCCGTCCTTGCTTTCCAACTCGAAAGCCCCTCCCGGTTGTATGTGCTTGATGGTGAATGGTCCGGACCAACGTGACCTCAACTTACTGGGAAATAATCAGAGCCGAGAATTATATAGCAAGACCTTGTCTCCTACTTTGAAGTCTGTAACGGTTATGCGCGCATCGTGGAGAAACTTGGTCCTTTCTTTGTAAATTCTTGAGCTCTCGGAGGCGTCTCTCCTTATCTCATCAAGCTCGTTGATGTCCAAGAGTCGCCTCACTGCCGCACTCTTGTAATCATAATTAAGGGTCTTGATGGCCCAATATGCGTGGTGTTCCAACTCTACCGGCAAGTGGCAAGCTTTCCCATAAACAAGTCGGAACGGTGTGGTGCCGATGGGAGTGCGAAAGGCCGTGCGATACGCCCATAGAGCATCGTTTAACTTCATTGACCAATCCTTTCTTGACCGATCCATGGTCTTCTCAAGAATTTGCTTGATCTCTCTATTTGAGACCTCCACTTGGCCGCTTGTCTGGGGGTGATACGCCATGCCAACCCTATGGTTTACCCCGTACTTCTTCAGCATGGATTCAAACTTGTTTTCTATGAAATGGCTCCCCCCGTCGCTTATCAAAGTACGAGGCACTCCGAAGCGTGGGAAGATGTTCTGCTTGAAGAACTTAGAGACGACCCTTGCATCATTAGTAGGGGTAGCGATTGCTTCCACCCATTTGGAGACGTAGTCAACCGCCAATAAGATGTATTTGTTACCATTGCTCGACGGAAATGGTCCCATGAAGTCCACTCCCCAACAATAAAAAAGTTTAATTTCTTGGATGGGCCTCATTGGCATCTCATTGCGTTTGGAGATATTCCCGGTCTGTTGGCATCTATCGCACCCCTTTACGAAGTCGTGGGTGTCTCTAAACATTGTTGGCCAGAAGAATCCGCTCTGCAAAATCTTAGCGGTTGTCTTAGAGGCGACATGATGTCCCCCGCATGGCATACCGTTGCAATGCAAAATGATAGACGTTGCTTCCTCTTTAGAAACACACCTCCGAATAACACTATCTTTGCATATCTTGAAGAGGTATGGATCTTCCCAAAAATAGCTACGGACCTCATGCAAAAATCTCCTCTTTTGATGCGTGGGCATCCCATGCGGTTTAATTCCACAAGGCAAGTAATTGACGAAGTCCGCGTACCAAGGTACTTCTCCGGGCCTTATGGCGTATAGCCTCTCATCCACGAATGTGTCGTCGATAGGTAAACTCTCATCCTCCTTGTCACGAATAAGCCTAGACAAATGATCCGCCACAACATTGTCCGTACCTTTCTTGTCTCTGATCTCCAAATCGAATTCTTGCAACAAGAGTATCCACCTAATCAACCGAGGTTTGGCTTCCTTCTTGTTTAAAAGATATTTCAACGTCGCATGGTCGGTGTGGACAATCACCTTGGAACCGAGGAGGTAGGACCGAAACTTCTCGATGGAATAGACGACCGCTAGAAGCTCTTTTTCGGTAGTCGTATAGTTTTTCTGCGCGTCATCCAATGTCTTGCTCGCATAGAATATCGCATGAAGCTTCCTATCTTTCCTTTGTCCCAATACCGCTCCAATGGCTTGGTCGCTAGCATCACACATTAGCTCAAAGGGAAGGCTCCAATCCGGTGGTTGTATGATGGGCGCGGAAACTAGTGCTTCCTTTAAGGTATTGAAGGCTTGCAAGCATTCGCCTGAAAAAATAAAAGGAGTATCTTTAGCAAGCAAGGAAGTAAGCGGTCGGGCAATGGAGGCGAAATCCTTGATAAAGCGGCGGTAAAACCTCGCATGACCAAGAAAGCCTCTAATGCCCTTGACATTAATAGGAGGAGGTAGTTTCTCGATTACCTCAATCTTTGCTTTATCTACCTCAATTCCTCTTGAGGAGACATGGTGCCCGAGGACTATACCTTCCGTGACCATGAAGTGACATTTTTCCCAATTTAGATTGAGATTATTTTGCTGGCACCTTTTAAGAACTTTAGTAAGATTGGCCAAACAAGAGTCAAACTCACTTCCATAAACCGAAAAATCATCCATAAAAACTTCCATAATATTTTCAATGTAATCGGAAAATATGGATGTCATACACCTCTGAAAGGTGGCGGGAGCATTACAAAGACCAAACGGCATCCTACGGTAGGCATAGGAACCATAGGGACAAGTAAAAGTGGTCTTTTCTTGGTCATCTTCATGCAAAGGGATTTGGAAGAACCCCGAATACCCATCTAAATAACAAAAGTATTTATGTTTAGCTAGGCGTTCAAGCATTTGATCTATGAAGGGCAATGGGTAATGGTCCTTTCGGGTCGCTTTGTTTAGTTTCCTATAATCAATGCACATTCGCCATCCCGTGACGGTGCGTGTAGAAATGGGCTCTCCTTTATCATTTTTTATAACTGTCATCCCCCCTTTCTTGGGGACGACGTGAACGTGGCTAACCCATCTAATGTCAGAGATAGGATAAATAATACCGGCGTCGAGCAATTTTAGGATTTCCTTTTTAACCACCTCTTTCATGTTCGGGTTTAACCGCCTTTGAGGCTCTATGGAGGTGGCGTCGGTATCCTCCAAATGGATCCTATGTGTGCAAAGCCTAGGGCTTATCCCTTTTAGATCGGAGATAGTGTAGCCAAGGACATCTTTGTGGCTCCTAAGAACGTCTAGGAGTCTCTCAAGTTGATCATGCGTGAGGTGGGAGTTAACTATCACCGGAAAAGTTAATTTATTACCCAAAAAGGCATACCTTAGATTCGGTGGTAATTGTTTAAGTTCTACCTCAAGAGGTGCCGTTCCTTCTACTTCATCAGCTCGCATGAGTTTGGCTTCTCCTTTGACATCCGAGTTTAGCTCATGTTCAGGCGGCGTGCTCTCATGTGAAGACTCAGACTCACTCCTTAGTGAGGACGATGCATCGAAATAGACGCTCTCCGATTCTGTGCTAGCATCGTCAAAACCTTCACTCTGCTCCGGTTCGTTCCTGGAATCAAGAAACACATCAGACGATTCATAAAAGCAAGAGTAAGTGTCATAGAGTGTAACTCCCTGAACATTGGTCTGCTCGAAAGATTCTTCGGGAGTATAGTGCTCTTCGACACTTGCACTACCGTCTTCGAAGTATAACTTGTCGTCTATCACATTAACTCTGACATTGCCCCCGATAGTCCCATCCGGGGAGACTTGATCCATCACAAAACTAGCAAACAGTTGTTCGTCGGGGTCCTTGATATCGATAGCAAAAGCTTCGGTGGCGTGGACCTCATCGACAAGCTCCTTAAGGAGGTCTGTGAAGGAGTCATAATCTCCCTGACTGAGTTCCGTTGTCGACATTGCATCCTCCATTCTACCTGTTAAGATCTTATGCAAAATACGGGGAGAATATGTGTAACGACCACTTTTCGTGGTACGTTGTTCGTGCACGTGCTTTTGACCGTGCACGTGTTTGTTTTAGACTTTGGTTGTTCGTGAACACTTTAGTGTGATATGCCGTTGTGAACGTCTCTGAGAGTATTAAATAGTGGCACTAATTTGGAACGACGTTTCTCGAGTCGTTTTCCCACAATTTAATCTTACTCGATGAGACGTGGCGATTCTCACTTTTGACGGGAGACGTTTCTATTTTTAGTTTCGTCGTCCGATGTCAAAATTGAGATCCGTCTTCTTAGTTAGCTCACTTTCATCACCACGATCACCCCGATATTTATTTTATAATTTTTAGAGCTCATTTGATCACTTTTATATTTTTAACAAGTTTTATAATATTTTTAATAATTAATTTTTAAATTATTTTCGGCCAAATAAAATTTATTTGAGTTTTAAACGTTTTGAAGAATTTTTGAGCCAATTTCCAGCTCATTTGGACCAAGTCAAATCCTTGAGTGAGTTGGAGAAGTTGAATTTCAAATTTTAAATTAATTTAAACTTCTAATCCTATTAGATTTAGCCCTAGACCAAGTCAACCCATCTATACTATATAAGCATCCTCTAGGAAGACCTATTTTCGCAAGAAATTAACCCTAGCCTCTTCCAAAACCCAAATTGGACGTTGCGACGATTCGTCGCAACGTTGCGACGTTCAGCCACCGCACCGACCGAGAGAACGGGCTCCGTTCCCCCGCTCTGACCGGTCGCCCGCTCCGCACCCAACCCCGCTCCGCATCAGTGCAGCAGCCGTCGCCCGTTCCCCCGCTCTGACCGAGAGAGACCCTCGGTTAGACCGAGAGCACCAACCCGCACAGCGCTCCGCATCGACCCCCGCTTGTCGCCCCGCTCCGCACCCCACACGACCGACCCGCTGCTCCGCACCGACCGGTGTTGCAAGTGTTGCAACGTTGCAACATCGCCCCGCCCGCATCCAAGCGCCTGACCGAGCGTTTCTCCCGCACTGACCGAGAAGAACCCTCGCACCACAGCCACCACGCAGCCGCTGCACACCCCAAACGTCGCAGCCCCGCATTCTCAGCGCACGACCGACGGATCTCCCCGCATTGGCTGTGTACGACCGAGAGCCATTCGTCGCAACCCCGCATCCGTCGCACCACTTGCCTCCGTGGGCCCCCCAAGTTCTCCAAAGTTATTGTGGGTCCCCCAAAGGCCCCTAGGACTACTGTGGGCCCCACCTAGGTACGTTCTCTTCGACGACTTGCCGCGTACGACGTCGTCGCACGTCGTAGCCCGTCGTCGCACGTGCTAGCTTTGGAATCTGGAACCGTTGCTCCGGTTGATGATCTGAACCTTCCAGCGAGGAAACTATATTGGAATCAGGACTTGGAGCGCGTTCTTCTATTCCAACCCCCGGCGTCGCTACCCGACGCCGGTGTAGCTTTCGCGTCGTGTTGAGGTAACGCTTTGCACCCCTAGGACCCCCAACCCAATGCATGCTAATCAAGACTAAAATCAGTATTTTCAAAGTATTTTAAATTTTTTAAATTCACTAATCAAGATTAATAATATGGACTTTAGGCCGGTGGACTTGTGCACGTAGGATAATTGTGATTTTTGGACTCATTGGACGGTGTGCTCAGACGTCGTACTTGCAGGCAAGTGAAACTTGCCAACTCTTGTGTAGGGCCATGTTTTTAGGCCACTTCCTTGATTACAGCGTAAAAGAGACTAGGTAGTGAAATGATAGCTGGCTAGACGCCTACTTGATCTAGTTTGACAACGAAACTAGATCCGTCACCTAATTGATCTAGCTTGACAACGAAGCTAGATCCAACTCTTTAAACTTGTTGTTCATGCATACTAAACTGTCACGTTTACTTTCCTTACATGTACGCACTTTTAACTGTCATGCATTGCATCTTACATGTCATCCCAGTTGATTGTTGCATTCGTAGCACACGCTACAAAACTTGTACTGCTTGAAAACTACTTCCGGGGGAAACGGGCCTCATGTGTTGGTCAAAAGCCAATGCCCGGGTTCCCTGGACCGGCTAGGTGCACCCATATGCCATACTTGTTAAAAACACTTCCTGGCTCGTGATCCAGAAGCGAGCATTCCAAGTTCGGGGGTAAGGCCCTGGCTCGACACACGTGGAGGGGTAGGGATAAACGGTTACTTGAGCTTAGGAGTGGCCTGATCAGCCCTCTAGCCAAAAGACGGAATCTCTGTGCACGAGGTGCTTACTTTTCTTGTCTTGTACTTGTCTTGTGAACGATTCATGCTATACTTGTCATCCATGCCATGTTTAAATGCCATGCTCGTACTTTACTTTACTTTACCTTACCTGTTGCACTCATTACTTTAACTGCCATGTCATTGCATCATGCTAGAACTGCTAGGTTGCTTTACTTTTACCTACTTTCAGTTTCCTTGCACAAGTCTCTTGTAGACTTGCTGACATGTGCCCCTTGCTCTTTTGGGTGTCACATGTTAGACCTGAGCCAGAGACCGTTCCTGAGTACATGATGTTTTGCTGACGCTGAGTCTGAGTCCATGATTGCCCAGGAGGATTTTGGTGGACACCGGTGACCATTCTTTGAGTCTTTGTTGAGCTTTATTTTGTTTTAGGCCTTTTGTTAGTTATTGGTGCGTAGCACCGTCGTTTGTACTTTGTACTTTTGTTGGCCATATTTGGGCCTTTAGTCTCTTTTCTTTTAGCCTGGTGGTTTTTCTGCGATGTTGGAAATTTATATTTATGGATATTCTGAGATTATTATTTTGTCTCATTTCATTATTATTATCTTGTTTCGCTCGCGTTGCAAGGACCTGCAGTTTTAAATTTGATTGATGCTTATCGGACTTGCAGCTTTGTAGCTTCAAGTCTGAGCGGACCTTCTCACGCTTCGCCTCCATATTTTTGGGAAGCGGGGCATGACAATATGCAAGTAGGGCTGTAAACAGAGTTAGAACAGGATATAGAAGAAAGAAAAGAACGAAAGAAAAATAACCGGGTGGTCGATGCCGAACACTGTTAAAATGGCCTCCCCGGCAACGGCGCCAAAAACTTGATCGGCCCCGGGCGTACACCCGGAAGAGCGACCGTGTAGTTTTACCGCAAGCGCACGGTGTAGCGGTGAGCGGGTATCGAACACATGGAGGACGTATGACAGTGCCTTCTCCGAACAACCTGGCTATAGGAACAGAAAAGAGGGAATTTACCTCTCGGCGATCCTGTCACAATCGTCAGACAAAGTATGGAGATATAAAATCAAATAAAGACACCTAGGGAATAGGGAATCCCCGCTACTCACCGTATCTCGTCAATGTGATTCATTGGTATCACAATTGCTAGGGTAGAATTTCGGATGAACTAGTTGCAACTGAATGTAAAACCTAGCTCACGCTCTCACGCTGTTGTCGGTCTATAGCTAACCTGGGTTTGGGTCCAATCTCTTGCAAACCCTAGCCTAGGCAAGCTAGCATTAGGATCAACATCATCGTTCAATCGCATCCCGAGCCCACTCTCGTGGAAACTCGGGCCACGACCTAGGTTGGGATAGTTCCTACCCGTCCAATCTCTTGCAAACGGGTATCGGTATGGAATTACAACCGAGAACCCTAGTATCGGTCCAATCTCTTGCAAACCGATACTACGGAAACTCAATTTTAACCCAATTCGGATTTCGAGGGTTTCCTATCGAATTGGGATCCAATCTCTTGCAAATCCCAATCGATATGAACACCTAGCTATCCGTAGTATATCGATCCCAAACTAACCCTAATAGCAATTCTAGCAATAGTTCTACCAAATCAACACAAATCAGAAATTGGGCTCGTAGGGTTCATCCCCACTCCCTAAGACGTTAGGACTACTCACAAATCATACCACAAATGCAAGAATAATCAATTGAAATAGCAATAGAATTCATGGCAATATTCAAATAAGCAATAAAAATAAGATTTTTAATGGAGAGGGAGACAAACCAATAGAGTTCTCCAAGAATCCAACAAAATAAACCTTTTCTCTCCTCTCCAATCACAAGAATCAAAAGCTAAAAAGTTTTTTCTAAAAGGCTGCCAAAAAGTAAGGAAAAGCTCTCTAACCTAGGTTAAAATCTGGGGTTAAATACCCCCTAAAATCGCCCAAAAAACTGTGACAAAATTGCCCCTGCGCAGCCTGAAAATCGCAATTTACGCTACAGGCAGCGCGGCTCACTCGGCCGAGTGACAAAAGTCGCTTGGTCGAGTGAGAGACCCTGAGAATTTCCAGTAAGTCTGGGGTCTTGGGGGTCTTCACTTCAGGGGTCTCTCGGCCGAGTGAGTTGTCGTCACTCGGCCGATGGGCTTCTCTTCACTCGGGCGGTCGGCAATTGCCACTCGGCCGAGTGGGTCTTCTGATGCTCAGACTGACGAAAAACAGTAAGTTGGGAGTTTTTGATGGGCGTCGTCTGAGTGCCACTCGGGCGGACGGGGTTTCGTCACTCGGCCGATGTGGCTTCCGATGCTCGGTCGAGTGCACACTTGGAGCGTGTCCGATCTGGCCGGCCGAGCGGGGTCTCGCTGGTCGGCCGAGTGACTCCTTCACTCGGCCGAGTGAGACACCAAAAATGCCCATTCTGAGTGTTTTTGCCTCCTCGTCGCTCCTACGACGTTCTTTCTTCTTCCGCTCCTCTCCAATAACAAAATACCCCTCGGGGAAGTCGTCGGTGGCACTCCGGAGTAGGTGTATCTCGGGATCACCCCAAATCGCTCCAAATCTCCTGAAATACGACAAAAACAACAAATTGTGAAAAGTATCGCAATATTGTCGATAAATCGTGAAAAACATGATTTGAACGATCTAAATGGCATGCAATCATGCAGAAAAAAGGTGTAAAATATGGAGTGATCAGCCGTCCCTATCCGACGTCCCCTTCGCTCCTCGACCCTCCCCTGTCGTGATCCCGCCTGGGCCGCCGGTGATCGTCTGAGACATCGGCTGTAGATGCGGTTTTCGGGCACAACAGCAATGGCGGCATCTTCCCCCACGCGACCGCAGCATTCTCTTTGCGTCGCAGCGATGCAAGGCTCCCCTCTGACTGTTGATGACCCACGACGATCTCTGGTGGCAACGTAGGGGGCTTCCTCTTAACGGTTAGTGGCGTGCATTAGATACTTAAGATCTGGTTGCTTATAGACGATCCGTAAATTAACTTAGTAATGTCGTTGGCAGAATGTTTATTAGAATCAGTAGTAATACTTTATAAACCTAGTTGCCAATTGTTGTAAGGTAGTTATAACGTCAGAACATCTATGTTAATGATATATTTATAAATCTGTTCACGTGTTGGTGTTGTAATAGCCAGTGTTATTATAAGAGATGTTAGTGACATTAAAATCTATGTATAACCTGTCGTAGGATAGAGAACTTGTTAAGAATCGGATCATTAGACGTTTTAGGTTTGCCTAATAATTCTTATCCATCTTTACGAACTTATTTCGTGACGTGTTTCATCTCAGAGAATCCACTGTTCTGTACCGTGCACACTGACGGAGTCCAACCCCTAACGTCGCTACCCGACGTCAGAGTAGCTCTCGCATCGTGTTGAGGTAAGTCTCTCTCCGTATGAACCCACACCACATATTAACAAGATAAAAACTATAATTTTATTGTGTTGGTTATTCACTAATTTGAAGATAACTTAAATTGGGACTGTAGGCTGGTGACCCAAAGCGGGCCCAGTTAATCTGGCTCATCTTATGTCGTTGCATGTGGATGTTAGAGTGCATGGTTGTGATGATAGGATTATCGTACAGGTCCCGTAGATCCGTTGGTTGACCCAGACCCTGCTGGACACATCCTTGCGGGAATCTTTCAGGCAAGGAATGAGACTTTAGTTACTGCTTTTATGCTTTTCTAAAATTGATGTTAGAACTGCTAGATTTATTTCTGCAAAATACTTGAAAATGATCACATGTTACTTTCTGCTCGAACCCACCTTTAAAATGCAACTTAAACCTCGCATGCTAATTAATAAGCCAGACATTTTGATTGTGTGGATCTTCGTAGAAGATCACAGGCGTGGGCCTCTCCTATACGGAGGTTGGCACTACTATTGTGGAGCGTCTGCTGGCTAGCCTAGAGATGGCTCGCTTACGAACTTGTGGAGCGTTGCTGGCTCGTCCAGGAATGTCTCGCTTACGGATAGTTAATCGATGACGGGGGTGACCATTGAGAACTGGTGCTCCCCAGCTTTGGCTCACCCGTGACTGGTGCGCTCTGGTATGATACGTAGTATCATTCATGATTAATGATTTTTTTTGGATCGACGACGGGGTGACCATTGAGAAATGGTGCTCCCCAGCTTTGGCTCACCCGTGACTGGTGCGCTCCGGTATGATACACTGTATCATTCGTGATCCTTGTCTTGTCTCGTGTCTAGATGGAGAGTTTGTTGGCTCGTGTCCATAACACAAACGACTCGCGGGTGGGGTAGGACAAAAGAGTCTAGCTGGGCCTGTGGGGTAGCTCCCCTCCGCCTACGCAGCTTGAGTCCTTAGGCTTTATCTTTGTATCGCAGTTGGTGCACTCCTGTTTGCTTCGCAAGGATGCATTCCGGTCATTTGACCTTTTCTAGACTTGGACAATCTGACCAGATAGACACCCCTGGCAGATTGACAGAACTGCATGAACAACTCTTAGACGATCTGACTAGATGGACACCCCTAGTAGATCGATTAGAATAACCATTACTTATTCCTGTTTTCTAGGACTGCCTGTGTAGTTGTCTTTTTAAATTCTATTTAGAACTGCTAGAATTGTATAACTGCATTAACTTATGGTCTCATTAGTTCGTTGCTGACATGTGTTTTGCACATGTCACAGACTTGACAGAGCTGCCACAACCTGAGGACCCCCCTAGACTCTTTCCTCTTTAGTTGCCTCCGGTCGTACAGTTTTAGTTTTTATGTTAAACTCTTTGTTGGTTACCTGCTGTGTTTGAATAATATCTTTTTACTGCTATTTCTATTGTTTCATGCTAAATCATTTGATCGGACCTTCCCCTCCGCATCATAACTTGCCATGGACGCTTATTGGACCCCTAGCCTCAACGGCTCTAGTCCATGCGGGCTGGCCATGCCTCGCTGCTCAATCTTTTGGGAAGCGGGGCGTGACAGTTTTTGTGGTGGCCCATGCAGGTCATGATCGAATGATTTATCGTAACAATAGTGCTACAGTAACTATTCAAACGACCAACAATAATTGAGTCTAACATAAGTTAGTTAGGTTTAGACTAGTTCCTTGGCCTCCTCTAGTTTGGATTTGAGTGAGAATACAGGAATAAGATGAAGTTCAAGTGATGTATTTCTAACACACAGGATGGTTATAAGGTTGGATTCTCGACTTGACAAGGAACCATGGAAGTGAGAACATTGAATCGAAGGAATGAGATCGACTCTTAGTATGCTGTTCATGATAGAAGTGTGGTGATTAGAAGTCTTGTCTTAATGACTAAAGGCGTAGACCTACATCGATCAAGTGAAATGTTATGCATCGGATATTATGAGCATATATATAGATATAAGCCGAGTAGCAACAGTATAACCTGGGTTTTGAAGTAACGTGGTTGAAGTAAATAATATGATCATTAGAGATGAACAGAAGAGATTCAGAGTGATAATGTGAAGACGAGATTGATCTTATGATGGATTGTATAAGATCGACAACATGATCTGTTTTGGACACAATGATTTAAAGGAATTAAGGATCTTGGGAATGTCATTGGAGTTTCAAAGTCCACCGTTCGAATACGCACCGAGTGCGTACTGATCACTGGAATCCAGTTACAGATTACCAAATGGTGAAAGGCGATGACTTCTCCAGATCATGTGGATGGATTATAGTCAATATTGACTAGCAGTTTAAGTGTCAATGAAAATTCTGAATCAAGTCAAGTGAGCATATTTGGTTTTACGAGTGCTCAATGATCAGGAAACATGGGAAGAAAGTTAGTAGATTGCCTTGGTTGTTTGGATTGAAAGGGGAATCATAAGTAAGTCTGACGCCCGAAAACCCAGAATTGGTTGGTAGTTTAACTTTAGAGATTCCTAGAGGCAGCTGAAACAAGAACCAATTGAAGCGGAGAACAACAGGATCTTTATAACAGGTTCTCGTGAACGAGCTTTTGAGTTGGAAATTTTATTGGTGTTTATAATGATTGGGACTAGCCAAATAGGGCTGGTTAGTTGGAGGTTGTTTAACCACCCTAGATGTCAAATATTGGAAGTGTCTACACATTAGAGCCTTGTGTTTGTTCTGCCTTCCCCGTAGATCCATGAGGAGGATTATCCGGCTCGTGTGAATATATATCATTGTCGGGCATGCTTAGTATTATTACTTAGGTATATGTGAGCTTATGGATGAATAATGGAATATGTGTATTGCGATGAATGTAATGATTATGTGTATATAGTACATGAATAAGTATAGATACTTATGTAAGATAATAGGTGTGAATATATAATGCCTGTGAATACATATAAGTCTTAGTGTTCCCTCGAGTACGAGTGGACATACTTATAGATACTAGGGTAAGAATGTGTTGCGTGAATGTATATACGTATATATGCGATAAGTATGAATTACATGTTCTGATGTGTGAATGATTGTATAGTGATGTCTAGCTATTTACTAAGGCTACATATGATGAGTCGTGTCATATAGATATATAGGAGTGTGTGTATAAGTACATAGATTGTATATTGTTTGGTATGTATCTTGGAGTCTCACTCAAGAACGAGTGAGTATGCTCAGTAAGTATTTTATAATGTGGTTGTGGTTTGCGGATGTGAGTATAGTGTTATATATATCCGTGCATGATAGGATATGGTGAATGTAGTTATATAGGTGTTTGTGTTGGGTTACGCTACGCACCTGGACGTGCGTAGCTATACCGTATATAAATACAGGTTTATTCTATAGTTATGAATGAAGGGTTTACATGTTTGAATGAGTATGTGTTAGTTAAACTAGGAGTGAGATGTGCTATATGCATAGTTATTAGGCTGGATGCATTGTGTTTGTAGGAATAGATTAACATGATAGTGTGATTATGTATTGCTTGTAATAAGAAATTGTTTGTCATTGGTGTTGTGGCGAAATGGTTATAATATAGCTAAGTATTATTGTTATTGTTACGACCTAAAGATCGTAGGAGTCCAACTCCCACCCGGATCCGCTGACATACCACATTAACTCTCCCCTTCATAAAAGGGCCCCCCCACCCCGGAAGACCGAATCTACGCGGGAACGGGCGCGCCTTGCAGCACTCCCCCCACCCGGCCGAGGCACGCTGACATAGTCAGGTGCATATCCTTCCGTTCCAGCGGCCCACAACCCGCGACCGACCGGGAGGCGCGGCCGGGCCGGACAGCCTCTGAGCCGGTCGACCCAGTTGGCCCCCACGCCCCACGACGCCAGGGATAGCATAGCCCGACCCTTAGTTCGTCACCAACGACAAACAACCTAGGATAAGGACACGACTGACACATACGCCGCCCGACCATCCGACAAAGCACCCCCTGGTGGTTGAGCCGACTGACAGTTAATGCTTTCGGCCCTGACATCCCGACAAAAGCACCCCCTGGCCGCTGCGCCATCTGACAAAATTAGGTCAGGCACTCCTGTTCCCGACGTCCTTGTCCGAAGCTTCCACTGACAACCAAGCCAGCTCAGCCCATCTAGTCAGCATGCCAGGTCAGCCCCGCCTAGTCATCTCCCGTCAGGTATAAATACCCCCTCTCCTCTTGCGGAGAGGGGGTTGGCAAATTCTCCCTCAATCTATCATTCACACACGAGAGCAAAGGTCGTCCATATCTTTGTTCTCCCACCTATTGCTCGCCACGTGCGGTCGACACACCGTTAGTCCGACCGGCGTGCCTAGCCCCCGTTTTAAGTCCTATTACTGACTTAGGCATCGTAGGGGCTAAGGGTTGGACCCCAACCCCGCCCTTCTGACGAGTTGCTCGTGCTACAGGAAAGCTCACCCCTTGGTCGACATCAACTTCAGCCCCCTGCCATCCAATCTTCCTCCGCCGCATCCGGTGAGATTCGACTCCGTGGCCACCCCCGACGTCAAGTCCAACCTCTTCACCCCACTAATCACTTGTTAAACAGCCCACCTAAACCCCCTTCTCAACATAACCACCGTGCCCTCGGTTCCCCGCAATACAAATTCATTGTACGCGAGTTCCACCTCGCAACAGTTATGATTTATGTGTTGAATGTATACTCGGGGATATACCTTTTGTAGGTTATATTGAGTAGATATAGGTATTTTCGGTTTTAAATTCGTGATGAATTTAAATACCATGTTTAGTATATGTGTACTATATATATAATACAATGGTTGTATATGATGGGGTCATTATTGAATGTTGGAATATGATTGTGCGTAGGTATAGAGGTACGGAGGCACTTCCATGAGTTAGAAATGTATGTGTGAATAATATTAACCTAGCTATAAGTACAAGATATAATGGTTGGGAAATAATTGATGTATATTATTACTGAGCATGTATATATATAGATGTATTAGGTTATATGTCGGTTGAAGTACGGTGCTAGGAGTGATCAGGGTAATTACTATAGTTAACCAGAAGAGTCTAGCCATGCCTGAAATTGAGAAAGTCTGAGGACGGACATTATTCTAAGGTGGTAGGATGTAACGACCGATACCCACTATTCGTTGTACGGCCGTGCGTATAACAATTTCGGTACCTGATTGGTTGTTGCTCTGTGTGGGAGTCGTGTCATTGAGTCAATAGGACCGTAGCACCTTGGTTGCATCCTTAGAAAGACACCGTGACGTGTGCCCAACCTATAATTACCGTCGCCGTTGGACCCCGTATCCTTTATACGCGTTACGTGCACTTAGCCTTGTCCGTGCACGTATTTATTCACGACTTTGTCCGTAACCGAACCCTATAGTGTGATATGCCGTTGTGACCCTCTCTGAGAGTATTAAAATTGTGGTGTTAATTGGGAACGTTATTTCACGGGTCGTTCCCCACGATTTGATCCTATTTGAAGAGACGTCACGATTTTCACTTTTGTCGCTAGACCTTTCTATTTTTAATTTCGTTTCTCGTCGTCGAAATTGTGATCCGTCGTCTTAGTTTTGCTTCTCTCATCAACACGGTCGCCCCATTATTTTTCTCGTAATTATCGAGTACCGTTTGACCCACTTGTGCACTAATTTTCCCCTTAAACAACGTTTTGGCATAAGTTGCACATGGTATACTTTCACTCGACTAGTCTCACCCTATTTCCCCTTAACCGTAAACTACCCTCTCACACACTCTCTACCATTTGCACACAAACTACCCAATTCCCCATTGTTGAATAGCAAATGAGGATTCCTATCATACGTATCAACTCAAATCATTTTGGGCTATTCACCACCCAAATTTCCACATTTCTTTAATTCCACTCCTCTCTATACCCCTTAGTTGTACCCCCATCTAAACCCTATTTAGCAAGAACCTAATTCTTTTAACCCGCAGACCTAGGGCTATTTCTTTTTTCGTTTTCATCAACTGGCCGCCGCCACTCCATCTCCTTCCCGATTTCAAGTCCCCGACTTTCTCCTCCTCCTCCCGACTTCATTCATATCATCTGAACCCTCGGCGACCCTCGCTGGCAGTTCGTTCAGGCGTCACAGCCCGTTCAGGCGCTGCAGCAGCAGCGGCTCTTTGCAGTAGCGCACAGCGACAAAGCAGCAGCGACGCACGACGGCACCGAGCCGTCCCTCTCCGACGTCCCCTTCGCTCCTCAACCCTCCCCTGTCGTGATCCCGCCTAAGCCACCGGTGATCGCCTGAGACAGCGGCTGTAGATGCAGTTTTCACGCGCAGCAGCAATGGCGGCATCTTCCCCCACGCGGCCGCAGCATTCTCTTCATGTCGCAGCGACGCACGGATCCCTTCTGACCGTTGATGACCCACGACGATCTCTGGTAGCAACGTAGGGGGATTCCTCTCAACGGTTAGTGGCGTGCATTAGATACTTAAGATCTGATTGCTTATAGACGATCCGTAAATTAACTTAGTAATGTCGTTGGTAGAATGTTTATTAGAATCAGTAGTAATACTTTATAAACCTAGTTGCCAATTGTTGTAAGGTAGTTATAACGTCAGAACATCTATGTTAATGATATATTTATAAATCTATTCACGTGTTGGTGTTGTAACAGCGAGTGTTATTATATGAGATGTTAGTGACATTAAAATCTATGTATAACCTGTCGTAGGATAGAGAACTTGTTAAGAATCGGATCATTAGACGTTTTAGGTTTGCCTAATAATTCTTATCCATCGTAACGAACTTATTTCGTGCAAGTGTTTCATCTCAGAGTATCCACCATTCTGTACCGTGCACACTAACGGAGTCCAACCCCTGACGTCGCTACCCGACGTCAGAGTAGCTCTCGCATCATGTTGAGGTAAGTCTCTCTCCGTATGAACCAACACCACATGTTAACAAGATAAAAACTGTAATTTTATTGTGTTGGTTATTCACTAATTTGAAGATAACTTAAATTGGGACTGTAGGCTGGTGACCCAAAGCGGGCCCAGTTAATCTGGCTCATCTTATGTCGTTGCCTGTGGATGTTAGAGTGCATGATTGTGATGATAAGATTATCGTACAGGTCCCGCAGATCCATTGGTTGACCCAGACCCTGCTGGACACATCCTTGTCGGAATCTTTCAGGCAAGGAATGAGACTTTAGTTACTGCTTTTATGCTTTTCTAGAATTGATGTTAGAACTGCTAGATTTATTTCTGCAAAATACTTGAAAATGATCACATGTTACTTTCTGCTCGAACCCACCTTTAAAATGCAACTTAAACTTCGCATGCTAATTAATAAGCCAGACATTTTGATTGTGTGGATCTTCGTAGAAGATCACAGGCGTGGGCCTCTCCTATACGGAGGTTGGCACTATCCTTGTGGAGCGTCTGCTGGCTAGCCCAGAGATGGCTCGCTTACAGACTTGTGGAGCGTTGCTAGCTCGTCCAGGAATGTCTCGCTTATGGATAGTTTATCGATGACGGGGGTGACCATTGAGAACTGGTGCTCCCCAGCTTTGGCTCACCCGTGACTGGTGCGCTCTGGTATGATACGTAGTATCATTCATGATTAATGATTTTTTTCGGATCGACGACGGGGGTGACCATTGAGAACTGGTGCTCCCCAGCTTTGGCTCACCTGTGACTGGTGCGCTCTGGTATGATACACGGTATCATTCGTGATCCTTGTCTTGTCTCGTGTCTAGATGGAGTATTTGTTGGCTCGTGTCCATAACACAAACGACTCGCGGGTGGGGTAGGACAAAAGAGTCTAGCTGGGCCTGGGGGGTAGCTCCCCTCCGCCTACGCAGCTTGAGTCCTTAGGCTTTATCTTTGTATTGTAGTTGGTGCACTCCTGTTTGATTCGCAAGGATGCATTCCGGTCGTTTGACCTTTTCTAGACTTGGACAATCTGACCAGATAGACACCCCTGGCAGATCGACAGAACTACATGAACAACTCTTAGACGATCTGACTAGATGGACACCCCTAGCAGATCGATTAGAATAACCATTACTTATTCCTGTTTTCTAGGACTGCCTGTGTAGTTGTCTTTTTAAATTCTATTTAGAACTGCTAGAATTGTATAACTGCATTAACTTATGGTCTCATTAGTTCGTTGCTGACATGTGTTTTGCACATGTCACAGACTTGACAGAGCTGCCACAACCTGAGGACCCCCCGCAGACTCTTTCCTCTTTAGTTGCCTCCGGTACGTACAGTTTTAGTCTTTATGTTAAACTCTTTGTTGGTTACCTGCTGCGTTTGAATAATATCTTTTTACTGCTATTTCTATTGTTTCATGCTAAATCATTTGATCGGACCTTCCCCTCCGCATCATAACTTGCCATGGACGCTTATTGGACCCCGAGCCTCAACGGCTCTAGTCCATACGGGCTGGCCATGCCTCGCTGCTCAATCTTTTGGGAAGCGGGACGTGACACATTATCAACCCGACTGTACATAAAACCTTTTCACCAAGCCATGTATTTTAGTTGTGTTTATTTTTGTGTTTAAATTTGGATAGGGCTTTAGCCCAACGCAAAAGGAGAGAACGAGAACAAGAACAACGAAACATATCTCACGCTCTGACTTCTGACGGTGTATGTAACGACCACTTTTCGTTGAACGTTGTTCGTGCACGTGCTTTTGACCGTGCACGTGTTTGTTTTAGGCTTTGTTTGACTGTGAACACTTTTGTGTGATATGCCGTTGTGAACGTCTCTGAGAGTGTTAAATAGTGGCACTATCTTGGAACGACACTTCTCGAGTCGTTTTTCCACAATTTAAACTTACTCGATGAGACGTGACGATTCTCACTCTTGACGGGAGACGCTTCTATTTTTAGTTTCGTCGTCCGACATCGAATTTGAGATCTGTCTTCTTAGTTAGCTCACATTCGTCATCACGATCACCCCGATATTTATTTTATAATTTTTGGAGTTCATTTGACCACTTTAATATTTTTAACAAGTTTTATATTATTTTTAATAATTAATTTTTAAATTATTTTCGGCCAAATAAAATTTATTTGAGTTTAAAACGTTTTAAAGAATTTTTGAGCCAATTTCCAGCTCATTTGGACCAAGTCAAATCCTAGGGTGAGTTGGAGAAGTTGAATTTCAAATTTTAAATTATTTTAAACGTCTAATCCTATTAGATTTAGCCCTAGACCAAGTCAACCCATCTATACTATATAAGCAACCTTTAGGAAGACCTATTTTCGCAAGAAATTAGCCCTAGCCTCTTCCAAAACCAAAATTGGACGTTGCGACGAATCGTCGCAACGTTGCGACGAAGCAGCCCCGTACGACCGAGAGAACGGGCTCCGTTCCCCCGCTCCGACCGCTGGCCGCCCCCGCACCAAGCTTGGCCCGCATCGCTGCACAGCCGCTCCGCTCAATTCTTCCGCACCGACCGAAGGGAGCTCTCGGTCAGACCGAGAGCTCAAGCGCCCGTCCGCACCCAGTCGCCCGCCGCTCCTTTGCAATGCTCGCACCCCGCTCCGACCGAGAGGACCAATCGATCTGACCGGCCCGCTCCACCGCTCCGCATCGCAACCCCCGCTCCGCTGCAGCCCAAGCGTCTGACCGAGGCGCCCGACCGGTCTGACCGATAGGAACCCTCGCACCCAGCCACCCCGCAGCCGTTGCACGCCCCAAAACGTCGCAGCCCCGCATTCTCAGCGCACGACCGACAGATCTCCCCGCATCGGCTGTGTACGACCGAGAGCCACTTGTCGCAACCCCGCATCCGTCACACCACTTGCCACCGTGGGCCCCCCAAGTTCTCCAGAGGTATTGTGGGTCCCCCAAAGGTCCCTAGGACTAATGTGGGCCCCACCTAGGTGCTTGCTTTCAGAGGATTCGTCGCGTACGACGTCGTCGCACGTCGTAGCTCGTCGTCGCACGTGCTAACTTTGGAATCTGGAACCGTTGCCCCGGTCGATGCTCTGAATTTTCCAGCGAGGTATATATATTGGAATCTGGACTTGGAGCGCGATCTATTATTCCAACCCCCGGCGTCGCTACCCGACGCCGGTGTAGCTTTCGCGTCGTGTTGAGGTAACGTTTTGCACCCATAGGACCCCCAACCAAATTGCATGCTAACCAAGACTAAAAATCAGTATTTTAAAGTATTTTAAATGTTTTATCAACCACTAATCAAGATTAATAAAACGGATGTAGGCCGGTTGACTTGTGCACGTAGGATAAATGTGATTTTTGGACTCATTGGATGGTGTGCTCAGACGTCGTACTTGCAGGCAAGTGAAACTTGCCAACTCTTGTGTAGGGCCATGTTTTTAGGCCATTTTCTTGTTCCTAGCGTAAAAGAGACTAGTCAGTGAAATGATAGCTGGCTAGACGCCTACTTGATCTAGTTTGACAACGAAACTAGATCCGTCACCTAATTGATCTAGCTTGACAACGAAGCTAGATCCAACCCTTAAACTTGTTGTTCATGCATACTAAACTGTCACGTTTACTTTCCTTACCTGTACGCTTTACTACTTGCCATGCCATGTCATCCATGCATTAAATGTTGCATCGTAGCACACGCTATAATACTTGTCCTCGTACTACTTGTCCGGCTAGGTGCACCCCTACGCCATACTTGTTTAAACACTTCCTGGCTCGTGGTCCAGAAGCGGGCCTCATGTGTTGGCTAGAAACCAATGCCCGATACACGTGGAGGGGTAGGGATAAACGGTTACTTGAGCTTAGGAGTGGCCTGATCCGCCCTCTAGCCAAAAGACGGAATCTCTGTGCACGAGGTGCTTACTTTCCTTGTCTTGTACTTGTCTTGTGAATGATTCATGTAATACTTGTCATCTATGCCATGCCATGCTCGTACTTTACTTTACTTTACTCTACCTACTGCACTCATACTTTAACTGCCATGTCATTGCATCATGCTAGAACTGCTAGGTTGTTCTTACTTGTACTTTCAGTTTCACTTGCACAAGTCTTCCAGACTTGCTGACATGTGCCCCTTTCTCTTTGGGTGTCACATGTTAGACCCTGAGCCAGAGATAGTTGTAGCAGACGAGGTAGTTGCTGACACTGAGCCTACGTTCGTCGAGGAGTTCGTGGACACTGGTGACCAATCTTTGAGTCTTTGTTGAGCTTTATTTTGTTTTAGGCCTTTTGTTAGTTATTGGTGCGTAGCACCGTCGTTTGTACTTTGTACTTTTGTTGGCCATGTTTGGGCCTTTAGTCTCTTTTTCTTTAAGCCTGGTGGCTTTTCTGCGTTGTTGGAATTTATATTTATGGATATTCTGAGATTATTCTTTTGTCTCATTTCATTATTATTATCTTTGTTTCGTTCGCGTTGCAAGGACCTGCAGTTTTAAATTGATTGACGCTTATCGGACTTGCAGCTTTGTAGCTTCAAGTCTGAGCGGACCTTCTCACGCTTCGCCTCCATATTTTTTGGGAAGCGGGGCGTGACAGGTTTTGTTGGTGGCCCATGCAGGTCCAGTCTTGCAATTGCGAATCAACGAAACAACGATAATAACGGAATGTCCATTAAATAAATTGCAACATCCGAGTCATAAGCCCGAGTCTAGTCGTTTTCTTAGGACACTAGGGATAAGAAGACTCAGTTAGACGTCTGTGCTTGCTAGTTAAGGGCCTCTGTTTGTTAGTTAGACTCCCTGTCAGCCATTGACTCAATCTTCGTAGGAGTTACCTTAGTGGTCTTTGTCTATCCCTGACCATATTAGACTACTAGAATTTCCTTTAGTCGTTCACTTGGGTTCATCGATTTCGGACCAAGCTGAACGCATTTCGTTACCGTTTAACCTTTAGAAGTCTGGGCGATTAGTTTTTAATCTTTAGTTGGTCGACCGTAGGAGTTTCCGTAGACTTTCCTGATTCATATCCTAGGCGTATGTATGTTTTGATCATCCGACCAATTTCCTTGCCTCGATTCACGAGATCGCCTCGTGACGATCGTCGTCCATTTTCGAACCTCTCCATTATGAACTTTGAAACTCTTGAAAGTATTTTTCGACTTCCTCCTTTCCGAAGTTTAATTTTGATCCAAATTTCAATGCATGTATACTTATACTTCATCCCCCTTCGTTGATTTAAATTTTTTAAAACGTTTTCGGAATTTCTGAATACTAGTTTATAGTATTTTCCCAGCCTATGTTTTCGTACTTGTGTAAATGTGTCGTTCCTTCATATATTAATGTCATTCTGAACCGTACTTTTATTTTGCTCAGTTTGATTTATAATCTTCCCTCTTATTTATGCCATTTGAATAATACATCGTGTTTACTTTTAATATACTCTTCAAGGCACATGGAATTTCAGCTTTCAGCAAGTTGGTCTTTGCTCGTCGTTTTCGCTATTTCAGATTTTGCAAAATTACTATTTTCATAGCCTCTTCCTGCTTTAGACCCTCCCTGACTTGATTTTAAAGATTTGCTATTCGACCCTGATAATTCTTATGCTAAGTTACTACTATTTTCTTTCCGCTCACCATACACGCTTTTAGAAAAATTTCTAAACCAAATTGAATTTCAACTATTTTTATAACCGTGCCAGACTTGTGCTCATATATTAAGAACCTTGTGCAAATCTGTTCCTCATTTTTTTGCAAACCCTGGTTCTCTAAAAGTAGTTTCAATGTTGGTTATTTTAAAATTTTCCATAGCCTAAAGTTTTGAAGCATTTAACATGAGTTTAAATCCTTCCGTTACTTGATTTCATTCTTTGACTTTCAAAAACTTTTGACAACACTAACGGATAGAATTTTCTAAACCATGTCCTTAATATTCGTGTAAATAATTTTACTTCCTTTTACATTGATTTTATATAAACCAATAAAACATTTTCTCTTATTATGAATATTCGACTCAAACTTATTTCAACGCGCTTTATCGATCTTCAAATATTTTATACAGATGAGGAATTCCAACTTTTTTGAAGTACAACAGTTTTCAATTTTGCGTATTTTAGCTCATGCTATTTACCCTATTTTCTTTTCCCCTCTTATATAAGCATCACTACATCTCCCTTTTCCCTCAACCTAAACATCACCATCGAGTCAATGCTTTCCCTAACCAAGCCGTCTCCTTGTATTCGTCCTAGCTGAACTCGTGCCTATCGATCCTTCCCTCGTCATGCCCTCGACCTCGACCTCCCTCTATTGCTTAGGCTTTAGTGTCCGTCAATGTCTGTGTCAACCCTTAATTGTTAGTAGGCCCTTGGACCTTGTGAGGTAGTCGTAGTGCACGTACCTAAGTTGTGTACGTGGGCTTGAATGAGAATTCCCATAGTATATTGATGTTGCCTATTGAGTGATATATATTTATACTCGGAGTTATTCGTGATGGTATGAAGTTGTTGTGTGTTAGTAGTTATAGATTTTTGCGAGGATATCTATACTATACTAGGGATGCCTGTGTATATAAGAGTTAGCGTTGAAATATCTAAGTTGTGTATGTAGTAAGAGATACTTATAATGGTTGAAATAAAATGATTGGTAAAGCTATGTGTATGATAGTAGTGATAATAATAAGAGTACGTATGGTTAAGAGGGTAGGCCTATTATGTGATCTATATGTTAGCACGTATGAGTGTGTGCTCATATGTGGGTATGTATTGTGTTTAGACGTAAGTAGTTATGTTTTGTTGCCTGAGTATATAGGTGATATACATATGGTAGTAGGAGTATAATTTTGATTTGTATTGCTTGCTTTTCGGGATGTTGCATGCGTGCATACCGTGAGGTATACACGACTATTGCACATCTTAACTATGTATGTGTGGATGTGTTAGTACGCTAATTATAGGTAGTAGGATATGGTGTGAATATATATATATATATATATAAGTTACATGTGTGTGTGACTATACGATGAATACGTATGCATGTATTAGGGAGTGTATTATAGTTATACGTGTGCTGATGTCTGTATTATTATTATGGTATATAAATTGATTTAACTACGTGAGTATTGCCTGACTAAATATTAAGTGTGATTGATTTATGGAATGTATGTGGTGGTATTGATAGACGTATAAATATTAGAATGGTATTGGTATAGGTATGAATGCCGTGTTACGTATATAGAATATCCTGATGAGTGTATTGAGTCTCACTCAAGCTTGAGTGGGTATACTCTAAGTATATTGAATGAATGTTTGTAGTTTGAATATAGCAATGTTTGATGTATGTATAGTGATAGGAGTGTTTGTGCCTGGTTGTGCTACGCACATGATTGTGGGTCGCTACGCCGGTATATAGTTATAGGTGTTGGTCTTGTGGTATAGCTAATTACTAAGGACTTGCTCGTGTGAACATATGTGTACTAGCTAAACTAGATGAGTGGTTGTGCTATGTATATAGTGGTGTGATGGGTATGAATGAAATGTTAGCGTGTACGGGTGTGCACCATGCACGGGTAAGTATGTGCTTAGTTATAGGAATTGATGACTATGGTATATATGGCGTGACGTAAATACAGTTATAGGACCGTACGTAATGTGAAGGTATGGTGAAATATTTGATTACAGTGAATGACTATATATATATTGTGAAATTATAGTGAATATATATATATATATAGTGAACTTGATTAAAAATGGTATGGTGTGACTATATGGTTGAGATGTTTGGTATTGGATGAATATTAAAGGGTAGTATACCCTTGATGTTTGTGCATAGGTAGCTACATATAGGTAGAGCGATGATTGTATTGGCTAAGTGTGAGACTATCCTTATATAAGTACCTGAAATATTGTTTTGGTGATTAGGTAGGTAGTAGTTATATAAGGGGTGCATGCTTATATATATGATTGAAATACGTGCATAAGTTTGACTGACTATAATAGGTATAAATGTATAACGTACGTGAATATATATATAAATATATATATACGTGTTGGTAGTACTAATGTTTGACTACCTAGTGCAAATATAAGCACTTGTAATGACTATACCTGGTTGAATTATTATATGACTTGATTGGGGTAGTTACTAGAGTGACTAGCTATATTAGAAAGTCCGAGGACGGACTTTATTCTAAGGTGGGGAGGATGTAACGACCACTTTTCGTTGAACGTTGTTCGTGCACGTGCTTTTGACCGTGCACGTGTTTGTTTTAGGCTTTGTTTGACTGTGAACACTTTTGTGTGATATGCCGTTGTGAACGTCTCTGAGAGTGTTAAATAGTGGCACTATCTTGGAACGACACTTCTCGAGTCGTTTTTCCACAATTTAAACTTACTCGATGAGACGTGACGATTCTCACTCTTGACGGGAGACGCTTCTATTTTTAGTTTCGTCGTCCGACATCGAATTTGAGATCCGTCTTCTTAGTTAGCTCAAATTCGTCATCACGATCACCTCGATATTTATTTTATAATTTTTGGAGTTCATTTGACCACTTTAATATTTTTAACAAGTTTTATATTATTTTTAATAATTAATTTTTAAATTATTTTCGGCCAAATAAAATTTATTTGAGTTTAAAACGTTTTAAAGAATTTTTGAGCCAATTTCCAGCTCATTTGGACCAAGTCAAATCCTAGGGTGAGTTGGAGAAGTTGAATTTCAAATTTTAAATTATTTTAAACTTCTAATCCTATTAGATTTAGCCCTAGACCAAGTCAACCCATCTATACTATATAAGCAACCTTTAGGAAGACCTATTTTCGCAAGAAATTAGCCCTAGCCTCTTCCAAAACCAAAATTGGACGTTGCGACGAATCGTCGCAACGTTGCGACGAAGCAGCCCCGTACGACCGAGAGAACGGGCTCCGTTCCCCCGCTCCGACCGCTGGCCGCCCCCGCACCAAGCTTGGCCCGCATCGCTGCACAGCCGCTCCGCTCAATTCTTCCGCACCGACCGAAGGGAGCTCTCGGTCAGACCGAGAGCTCAAGCGCCCGTCCGCACCCAGTCGCCCGCCGCTCCTTTGCAATGCTCGCACCCCGCTCCGACCGAGAGGACCAATCGATCTGACCGGCCCGCTCCACCGCTCCGCATCGCAACCCCCGCTCCGCTGCAGCCCAAGCGTCTGACCGAGGCGCCCGACCGGTCTGACCGATAGGAACCCTCGCACCCAGCCACCCCGCAGCCGCTGCACGCCCCAAAACGTCGCAGCCCCGCATTCTCAGCGCACGACCGACGGATCTCCCCGCATCGGCTGTGTACGACCGAGAGCCACTTGTCGCAACCCCGCATCCGTCACACTACTTGCCACCGTGGGCCCCCCAAGTTCTCCAGATGTATTGTGGGTCCCTCAAAGGTCCCTAGGACTAATGTGGGCCCCACCTAGGTGCTTGCTTTCAGAGGATTCGTCGCGTACGACGTCGTCGCACGTCGTAGCCCGTCGTCGCACGTGCTAACTTTGGAATCTGGAACCGTTGCCCCGGTCGATGCTCTGAATTTTCCAGCGAGGTATATATATTGGAATCTGGACTTGGAGCGCGATCTATTATTCCAACCCCCGGCGTCGCTACCCGACGCCGGTGTAGCTTTCGCGTCGTGTTGAGGTAACGTTTTGCACCCATAGGACCCCCAACCAAATTGCATGCTAACCAAGACTAAAAATCAGTATTTTAAAGTATTTTAAATGTTTTATCAACCACTAATCAATATTAATAAAACGGATGTAGGCCGGTGGACTTGTGCATGTAGGATAAATGTGATTTTTGGACTCATTGGACGGTGTGCTCAGACGTCGTACTTGCAGGCAAGTGAAACTTGCCAACTCTTGTGTAGGGCCATGTTTTTAGGCCATTTTCTTGTTCCTAGCGTAAAAGAGACTAGTCAGTGAAATGATAGCTAGCTAGACGCCTACTTGATCTAGTTTGACAACGAAACTAGATCCGTCACCTAATTGATCTAGCTTGACAACGAAGCTAGATCCAACCCTTAAACTTGTTGTTCATGCATACTAAACTGTCACGTTTACTTTCCTTACCTGTACGCTTTACTACTTACCATGCCATGTCATCCATGCATTAAATGTTGCATCGTAGCACACGCTACAATACTTGTCCTCGTACTACTTGTCTGGCTAGGTGCACCCCTACGCCATACTTGTTTAAACACTTCCTGGCTCGTGGTCCAGAAGCGGGCCTCATGTGTTGGCTAGAAACCAATGCCCGATACACGTGGAGGGGTAGGGATAAACGGTTACTTGAGCTTAGGAGTGGCCTGATCTGCCCTCTAGCCAAAAGGCGGAATCTCTGTGCACGAGGTGCTTACTTTCCTTGTCTTGTACTTGTCTTGTGAATGATTCATGTAATACTTGTCATCTATGCCATGCCATGCTCGTACTTTACTTTACTTTACTTTACCTGCTGCACTCATACTTTAACTGCCATGTCATTGCATCATGCTAGAACTGCTAGGTTGTTCTTACTTGTACTTTCAGTTTCACTTGCACAAGTCTTCCAGACTTGCTGACATGTACCCCTTTCTCTTTGGGTGTCACATGTTAGACCTTGAGCCAGAGATAGTTGTAGCAGACGAGGTAGTTGCTGACACTGAGCCTACGTTCGTCGAGGAGTTCGTGGACACCGGTGACCAATCTTTGAGTCTTTGTTGAGCTTTATTTTGTTTTAGGCCTTTTGTTAGTTATTGGTGCGTAGCACCGTCGTTTGTACTTTGTACTTTTGTTGGCCATGTTTGGGCATTTAGTCTCTTTTTCTTTTAGCCTGGTGGCTTTTCTGCGTTGTTGGAATTTATATTTATGGATATTCTGAGATTATTCTTTTGTCTCATTTCATTATTATTATCTTTGTTTCGTTCGCGTTGCAAGGACCTGCAGTTTTAAATTGATTGACGCTTATCGGACTTGCAGCTTTGTAGCTTCAAGTCTGAGCGGACCTTCTCACGCTTCGCCTCCATATTTTTTGGGAAGCGGGGCGTGACAGTGTACTTGATATACCTCAAATAACACCAGCCGTGACAACATCTCCGGTTGAACAAGAAGAGTCTGTCTCGGCCTCGCGTAACGATATGATTTCCAGACAAGTTCCTGGACCATCTGTCAGGTCATTATCAACCCGACTGTACATAAAACCTTTTCACCAAGCCATGTATTTTAGTTGTGTTTATTTTTGTGTTTAAATTTGGATAGGGCTTTAGCTCAACGAAAAAGGAGAGAACGAGAACATGAACAACGAAACATATCTCACGCTCTGCCTTCTGACGGTGTACTTGATATACCTCAAATAACACGAGCCGTGACAACTTCTCCGGTTGAACAAGAAGAAGCTGTCTCAGCCTTGCGTAGCGATATGATTTCTGGACAAGTTCCTGGACCATCTGTCAGGTCATTATCAACCCGCCTGTACATAAAACCTTTTCACCAAGCCATGTATTTTAGTTGTGTTTATTTTTGTGTTTAAATTTGGATAGGGCTTTAGCTCAATGCAAAAGGAGAGAACGAGAACAAATACAAGCAAACACATCTCGATATATGACTCCTACAAGTGTACTCGACATGCCTCAAATCACATATGCAGTACCAACTTCTCCCGTTGAACATGAAGATGAGGTCTCAGCCTCGCACAACGATACGATATGTGCTGAAGATGATGAACCATCTGCCAGGTTATTATTCATTAGAGCTCCTCTGCTTTAATGTAACTTAATTTTATTTAATTATTATGGTTTTATTTTGGCTAGGTGTTTAGCTCAATGTTAAAGGAGAGAACGAGAAAAAGCTCAACGAAACATATCTCGATCTATGACTCCTATCTGTATACCTCAAATAACACCTGGATTAACAACTTCTCTAGTTGAACAAGAAGACGCTGCCTCATCCTTGATCTTCCGATGTCGGTCAACTCAGCATGGCTCTGGTCCACCAACTCAGGTTGATTTTGGTCGGCAACATCTTGGATTAATGAACATTCCATGCCCTCATTGTTCAGCCTTACACTGGTTGGATGAACAGTTGTCGAAGTCAACTTTGAGAACACATCTTTTTGGAACATGTTGTTTGCAAGGAAAAGTAAATTTGCCGAAACTTAATGAACCCCCTCCAGCACTTCGAGAATTATATGATGGTGACAGTGAGGCATCAAAATCATTTCGAATGTATACTCGGGAGTATAATGCAGCTAATGCATTTACCAGCCTTGGTGTGACAATGGATCAAAGATTGATTGTTGGCATAGGCCCGAACATATTTACTATTCATGGAGAATTACACCATCGAACATGATCACTTCTGCCCCAACCGGATCAAACAGCAAGTTATTGTCAACTTTACATATATGATCCGGATTCTGCTATGGAGTTCCGAAGTAATAGAAATCCACATTTGAGCAAGGCGGTCTTACAAATTATTCAAAATTGTTTATCGGGCATAAATCCATTCATCAAACTATATTGTCAGGCGTATTCTGTTTTATCTCAAGCAGATTCATATGCTCATGATCTTCCTGTATATCTGCATTACAATTCAAACAAGGATAGTCGCCGTTATAACCTCCCAACCGTAGATGAGATTGCAGTTATTTTACCTGGCGATGGCTATCGACCTTCCGGGATGCGAGATATAGTTTTACATCTTCGAGGAAATCATCAATTAATGCAAATCAATGAGACTCATCCTGCATACTTACCATTACACTACGTCTTATTATTTCCTGATGGTCAGCTTGGATGGGAACCTGAGTTGAAGCAGTGGGATCCAGTTCAAAACATATCCTCAAGTTGACGCCTGACCATGTGTGAGTTTTATAGCTACCGTCTGTTTGAAAGACAGAACGAGTATTCTTCAATTTTGAGAGTTGGAAAGTTATTTCAGGAGTTCATAGTTGATGCTTGGGCAGTAATTGAGCAACTTCATTTGACATTCATCAAACTTAATCAACGAAAACTCGGCTCAGAGCTCTATCAGGGTCTTGCAGATATCGATGCATATGCCAGGTGTGACCAAATTGGACAGCGCATGATACTTCCTTCATCTTTCACTGGCAGTGCACGTCACCTGTTTGAAATATTTCAAGACTCGATGGCTATCACACGTTATAACCAGCACCCAGATATTTTTCTTACCATGACCGCAAATCCAAAGTGGCCAGAAATTACTTCGGCTCTACTACCTAATCAAAAGGCTACCGATCGTCCAGATTTAGTCGCACGTGTATTTGAGTTAAAAAGAAAGGCTTTGATGAAGGAGATTGATGGAAATAATGTATTTGGAAAGAAAGTAGCACATGTATTTACAATTGAATTTCAGAAACGAGGTCTTCCACATATGCATGCTCTTTTCTTTCTTCGTGGACCCGATAAGATTCATACATGTGATCAAGTGGATAGAATTGTATGTGCTGAATTTCCTGATCCTGCTCAAGATCCTACATTATTCGATGCTGTGTCAAAATGTATGGTATATGGACCATGTGGTGCTCGAAATCCAAATGCTTCATGTATGGAAAATGGTAAGTGTACTAAGAAATACCCTTGAAATTATGCAGATGAAACAACCTTGGATCGTGATGGATATCCTATTTACCATCGTCGTAGTAATGGGCATCTATATACTGTAAGGGGGCATCAGGTTGATAACCCAGATGTTGTGCTGCACAACAGGTATCTCTCAAGGCGCTTTAACTGCCACATTAATGTAGCAGTTTGTGCTGGGGTAAGATGTGTGAAGTACATTCATAAGTATATTTATAAAGGTCATGATCGGACCACAATGGTATTGGGTGCAGTAAATGAGATCCAACAATACCTTGATGCAAGATGTATTAGACCACCTTAGGCAGCCTGGCGAATATTTGAGCATCCTTTGCATCAAGAGATTTCGTTAGTTCAAAGATTAATACTTCATTTACCAGGGCAACACCGTGTTATTTTTGATCCAGATGAATATGTAGATGCAATAAGGTCTAGGACAGAAAATGATAAGACAACTTTGACTGAATTTTTTACATGTTGCGCTTTACATGAGTCTGCACATGATCTCACATATCAAAAATTTCCTCAAAAGTTTGTGTGGCATTCGTCAACAAAGGTCTGGACTCCAAGACAATCTGGATATGCAATTGGCAGAATGTATTTTGCCTCCCCTAATTCTGGTGAGAGATTTTATCTACGGTTGCTACTAATGGTTATTAAAGGGCCAACATCGTGGGAAAATTTACGCACATTCAATTCTATCGAGTACCCTACATTCAAAGCAACATGTATTGCAAGAGGTCTTCTGGAAGATGATTTCGAGTGGAGACAATGTCTTTCCGAGGCTTCAATTATGAAAACAGGATATCAATTACGAAGACTGTTTTGCATTATTCTTATCGAATGTTTACCGATCGACCCCCTTGCATTATGGAATGAATTTTCAATGCACATTCGCGATGATCTTCCACATAAATTACAAACTTTATTTGCAATTTCTTCCCCATCTCAATGCCAACTTGAAGATTATGGATTATTCCTTATCAATGAATTGCTTGAGGAGTACGGTAAGTGTCTATCCGACTTTCCACCAATGCCACTTCCTGCTGGAGATTGGAATGCAATTGTTGGCAATAGATTGTTGTATGAACATCAGGAACTTATAAATAAGGCTAAACAAATGGATGCTCAAAAAGACATTGATTGCCTCAATGATGCACAACACCATGCTTACTCGGCAATTACTTCATCTGTATTTGAAAATAAAGGAACTACATTCTTCTTGAGCGGCGGTGCTGGAACTCGAAAGACTTTTTTGTACAATGCACTTGCAACAATGTTGCGTAGTCTTGGACATATAGTTTGTAATTCCCTGCTAAGCTACTGCACAAGTACTAGAGGGGGGGTGAATAGTACTTCAAAATAATTAAGAGGCTAATTCCTAATTACCGTGCAAACTGTACCAATTAATGCGGAAATGCGGAATAGTAAATAATCGACAACAAATAAACAATCGCAAAAAACGATATTACTGGGTTCAGATCCACCCAAGTCTCCCCGACTTGTTCCCGGTGATCCTACATCCCAAACACCCGGATCCCCTTTGGATACTTGAGTTAGAAAGCCTAACTCAAGATTTCCACTATGAAATACTTGTGAAGAACCTTCACCAAGTCAAATCATACACAAAGTAATTTGTGACTCCCACAACCCAGGAGCACAAACACAACTCTCACAACCGAGAGTTAAACACTTACAAAATGAAAGTAAATGAAATAGAACTTCTTATCGACAAAATACCTATGCCTTGAGTATACTTACGAATTAGGGCAAGGATGATTTTGAGGAAGAAGAAGGCACCAAACCCTAGCTCCAAGATGTAGATCAGCGATGGAGAGCTATGAGGTTGATGGTGATCTAGGATCAAGCACTTGGCTTGGAAGGCTCTCAATCAATGAATCTCTCTTTTAAAATGAATGAGAAAGAGATTCTTGAGAGGGAAATGAATGAGCTTTAAATGAGAAGAATGATTTCTCTTTGATCTCTAAACTTGTCTTAATATCAGCCTTGAGTGCAATGAATACAGCTCAACAAGTATTTATAGGATGGAGGAAAGAGAGAAGAAAAACGTTTCAATTAATGCTCCAACGGATCTATTCTGATCGCAACTAGTCGGTTAAAGAACAACCACCGACCGACTAGTTCATCAACTAGTCGGTCGGTCAATCAACGTAGACCGACTAATGAGTGAACAGGGAATAGGTCGAAGTTCAGACAAAAGGAACTAGTCGTTCCAAGAAGAGTAACTGACCGACTAGTTTCACAACTAGTCGGTCGGTTACTCAACTGAGACCGACTAAGAGATAAAACTGAAGTCTGAGCACAAATTGATTTAGTCGGTCCAAGAACAAATGTTGACCGACTAGTTTATCAACTAGTCGGTTGCCAAATGTGCATAGACCGACTAACGATAAAAAGTAAGTTAGGTGAAAATTTGCATGGACAGGAAAACTAAACTAGTCTGTCCAAGAAGGAAAGTTGACCGACTAGTTCATCAACTAGTCGGTCGATAAATGAACACAGACCGACTAATTATAAACCGTAGCTCAGGCTCAAATTTGCATGTACAGGGAAAGCTCAACTAGTCGGTCTAAGAAGCATCACTGACCGACTAGTTCACAAACTAGTCGGTCGGTGAGTCAACGTAGACCGACTAAATGTAAACAGTAAAGGGCTATGAATTGAGAAAGCAAACTAGTCGGTCCAAGAAGGATTGTCGACCGACTAGATCACTATCTAGTCGGTTGGTTCTTCTTCTTGAACCAACTAACATGCACAAGAAGTCGCGAAACGAAGCGCGATGCTTCGGGAAAGTTAGTATGGACTTCTACTAAGATCCTATGTCTAAGATAGGAGCGTTATGAAGATTACACGTAAGACCTACTCAAGGCTTAACATTCTACGAAAGAAGCTTAAAAGACTATAAATAAAACTTGACGATACCGTCTTCAAAAGCTTCAATCGAATCTTCATGACTTCTAAAATGGTCCAAAAGCTTCAACGAAGCTTTAGGCATATGATCACATGCTTTGAGAAGTCTCGAGACGTCGCTTTGGATGTTCAAGTGAATTTGGCGACGATCTCCATAACTGCGCTCACAAATTGTTAGTTCACAATATATTTATGTTTGTTCATCATCCAAAACCAAATCTGGGGAGTCCAATATCCAACATTCTCCCCCTTTTTGGTGATGACAAACCAACATAAATAATAATAAAAAATAATGATTCAAATGTAATTTACTTACTCCACCTGCATTGATGACACGTTAATTCCAAATTAAACAATAATAATTCGCATCAAGCAGACGAGTGAAGTATATAAAATGAGAATCAAATAATGAAATATCGGATTTGAAATCCAATTTTTATATTTTAACTCCCCCTGAATCTAACATGTCAAATTAGATTCTTGGAAAATTGCTTAAATTATCATTTAGCACATGTCATTATTATATCTCTCCCCCTTTGGCATTAGCAAAAAGAGCGGGAGGAGATCAATGACAACAACAATGGCTTCAAATAAAAGCATGGGAGTCGTAGAATACGACCAAAGGCGAAAAACGATAAATAAAATCATCAAAACTCAAAGTAATTTTACGAATTGAGTTATGGAATATACTCTCCAATATCAACATTCTTGGTTAATTTAGTGCATGGAAAACAATTCTATGTTTTCATAAAATGAATTCTATTTAACCAAGTTAATATCATCGAGCGACGAAATCAAACATCAGAGACATATAAAAAATTAAATGTGCACAAGATAATCTCAACATCGATGTATATATATAAAGCATGAGTACATCAAAAGATACATCCGTCAACATACAAAATGCGATCCAACGATCGAAGCACAAAAGATACAACAGCATATCACACATATATCATCATCAGAGTACACCAAAATTTATGAGGATACAACAAAATACATCAAAATGTCAAAATCATCCAGAACCCCACTCTATCCTACCCAAACTCTCTCACACAAGACAAATCATCCAAGGAGCATCGGAGAGTCCTCAAGGAAGCTCAAGAGGAAGTGGCAGGATCTGCAGCAGCAGCAGGCTCTGCATGAGTGGAGGTGGTCACCAGGTCATCAGTAGTGTCCACAGGAGCGACGGAAGTAGTAACCTCTGGAGCAGCAACAGTAGTGGCCTCGGGAGCACCAGTCGGAGCATCCACCGCTGGAGCGGTGGCAACGGGTGTGCTCTCGGGGGCACCAGCAGACGAAGCAGCAGCAGCATCACCAGAAGTACCCACGGGGGCACGAGTAGAAACACGCACAAGCTCCTTAATATCCTCCTCATCCAAATCCGCCTCGTCAGAAAATGACGGAGGGATCTCAATATCAAGGTGACGAGCGATACGACAGAGAATCTCCTCAGAACGAGCCTTACGAGACTCTAAACGTCGTACAACACGAACGAGCTCGGTAAGAGTGGAAGAGGGAGCAGCTGAGGCAGAAGCAGAGGCTGACGCTGAAGGTGTCGTCCTCTGAACGTGACGGAGCGCTACAAGAGACTTCTTGATGGCCGTCACGTTCAGGGGAGGACCAAGTGGACGCTCTTCGTCAGGAGGAAGTGTGACACAGAAGTGGCGAAACACAAGGGTCAACAAGCACGAGAATGGGATATGAGCCGACTTCATGGACTTGCGGATACACTCGAAAGAATCCATCTTATCGAGTATAATCCGAGCCCAGTTAATCGAGCTCCCCATGAAGATGGCATAAATAAGCTTCAAGAATGGCTGTGACGGCAAAGAGGAGGAGCCGTACTTGGGAAGCAAGCACGACTTCAGAATCAAATTCAGGACCCAGGAAATAGGCTTGAAGGACTTGGAGGGAACACCAATCATGGCGGGGGGAATCTCATGGAAAATCTGAGAGAGAACGCCTGATCAAGAGAGGATATGTCATCAACAGAAATGTCAGACGGTAGAAGGCCAGACGAGGAGATACCTAAAACCTCTTCTAAGATTTCTGCCGTGAGGACTATCGGAGTCCCCAAAACAGTCGTCTCAATCGAGTGGGACTCGTCGTACTAACCACGAATCCTATTGGCATAGAAGAGCTTCACGAGGCGAGGGTAAGGGTGTGGGTTCGCCTTCGGGTCATATCGAAGGTAATCGAGAAGACCGGACGACGAAAGAAGATCTGCAAGGCCAAGGAAGTCACTAAACTAAACAAAATGCTCCAGAAGCAGCGGGCACTGTTCAATACGGTTGTAAGCCGCGAGACACATAGGGTCATCGCGACACAACGAAATATCAACACCGCCAACCGGCATCGAAGCCTTTCCCTTAGGCTGACGGGTACGGGGTCGTGAGCTAGACTCAGGCTGCCTAGGAGGAGGTGAGGGTTCCCTACGAGTCTCGGTCTCAGGAATGTACTCGGTGTCGGAATCTGAAGCACCGGGTGGAGTGGGAGCACGAAAAGTCACTGGCTTAGGCTTGGGCTGAGATTGGGCACGGGGTTTGGAAGTCGCCGTCCTCTTACGCTTAAGAGGAGGCGAAGACGAAGATGGTTGGGTGGTCTTCGAACGGTGTCTAGGAGGGGTTCGCATAGGTTGATCGAGATCCGTAGGGGATGGTTCTACGGTCATCGGCGAAGGGCTCGAAGGACGGATATGGATGCATGTTCTTGCCATAAGCGTGACAATACACGACACAATCAAAATTGAAACGAAGAAACCCTAAATCAAAACCCTAGCAAACAGAAATGAAGCCCTAGCCGTGAGAATCTAACCCTAGAGAGCTAACCCTAACCCTAGGAAGCTAGGAGAGGAGAGAGGATCACCTAGGAGGAGAGGTCGACGGTCGGCGACGGAGGGTTTGGCCGGAAAGATGATCGGACACGACGGAGGAAGTCGAAGGGTCGGGGGTTTTTTGAGCTGGAGAGTGAAAGAAACCGACTAAAAAGGAATTAAGTCGGATAGAATGTAGTTTTAATCGATCGGAATGCGAAAAGACAAGGCAGTCCCCGTCACAACTAGTCTGTCACAGTTTTTAAGCACTGACCAACTAGATCATGATCTAGTCAGTCGGTCAATGAGCTTGAACCGACTAGTTGTAAATAGTAACTGAAGGCAAATTTCCTGACAAGAATTAGTCGGTCTAAGCTCATTCACTGACCGACTAGAACTGAATCTAGTCGGTCGGCCATTGAACTTGGACCGACTAAGAGAGTTCAAAAATTGAAAAACTTTGATATTTGATTTCTCTCCTAATCGCACTTGGATGAAATATCTAAATACTCTCATTAATCATTATATTACCCCATTAAACATCGAAAATCTGAAATCTGACGATTACGAACAAATCGAGCGAAAATTCCCAAAATTCAACAAAAATCCAGAAAATTCCAATAAATCTAGCCTGAGCAAATATAAAGAAATTGAATAGCATGCAAGATTATTGAATAAAAATGAATCCTATATCTCGGATTCACCCATAATCCCCAATTCTCAACGTAACCGCACAAAGGAGTCTTCCTTTAGGGGTTTCGTGAAAATATCGGCGATTTGCTTCTGGGTTTCAACGTACACTAATATGATGTCCTTTTTAGCAACATGATCATCTAAGAAATGGTGACAGACATCTATGTGTTTAGAACGGGAATGGTGTACCGGGTTCTTGGAAAGACATATTGCACTTTGGTTGTCAACCATGATAGGGCAAGTATCACAGTTTATACCAAAGTCTTTAAGTGTGTGTCTCATCCAAAGAACTTGAGCACACGCGGCACCGGCGGCAATATATTCCACCTCGGTGGTTGAAAGTGATACAGAATTCTACTTCTTGGAAAACCAAGAGACAAGAAAATTTCCTATAAAATGTCAAGTGCCACTAGTACTTTTCCTGTCGGATTTGCATCCCGCATAATCTGTGTCACTATATGAGATTAACTCATATGTGCTAGATTTTGGATAAAGTAATCCAAAATCAAGTGTATAACATAAAAACGGAAAATACGATTTACCGCTACTAAGTGAGACTCCTTAGTTTGAGACTGATAACGAGCACATACACATACGGCAAACATAATATCGGGCCTACTTGCGGTAAGATATAGTAAACTACCTATCATACCTCGATATAGACGAATGTCTATATCTTTTCAGCCCGCATCTTTATCAAGATGTGTAGTCGTGCTCATTGGAGTCTTTTTCCCGGAGGCATTCTCCATTCCAAATCGCTTTAGCAACTCCACCGTGTACTTCGTTTGGTGGATGAAGATTGCATCGTTCATTTGGCGAATTTGGAGACCTAAGAAATATTTGAGCTCACCCATGTGGCTCATCTCAAATTGATCCTTCATCACATTAGAAAACTCTTCGCAAAGAGCAAAGTTAGTAGCACCGAAAATGATATCATCAACATAAATTTGAACCAGAATTATATCATTATTCGAATACTTAACAAATAATGTGGAATCAACTTCTCCCATTTTAAAACCTAAATCCAAAAGAAAATTCTTTAGACGGTCATACCAAGCTCGAGGAGCTTGTCTCAAACCGTAAAGAGCTTTCTTAAGTTTAAAAACATGATTTGGAAAATTTTCATTTATAAACCCCAGAGGTTGAGAAACATAAACTTCCTCAACAACATCTCCGTTTAAAAATATACTTTTTACATCCATTTGAAATAATTTAAAATCCTTATGGCATGCAAAAGATAATAGTAATATAATTGATTCTAATCTAGCTACCGGAGAAAAAGATTCTTCGAAATCGATACCTTCCTCTTGTCGATAGCCTTGAGCTACTAACCGAGCTTTGTTCCGGACGACGACTTGGTTTTCGTCGGTCTTGTTCCTGAAGATCCACTTTGTCCCTGTGATGGTGTGGTTCTTCGATGGCAATGGAACAAGCTCCCAAATCTCATTCCTCTAGAATTGAATGAGTTCCTCCTCCATGGCTAAGATCCAAGCGCTATCTTCGCAAGCTTCATTAACATTCTTTGGCTCAATCGAGGAGGCAAAGGCACAATGAGTGAAGTGGTTGACTTGAGATCTCGTCTTGACACTATCATGGATATTGCCAATGACTTGCTCATGAGGATGGTCACGAACGGTATGAAGCCGTTTGGGAATTCCTTGATCACTAGGAACATTGTCAACAACTTCATTAGTCGGGTTAGTATCAATAGAATCAATAGAATTAATAGAGTTAGAATTACCAATTGAATCACATAAGACATCCATAGAGTCATCATCATTAGTAATTCTCGTTGGAACAAATCCTTCATTAAATGAAACATGAAGTGATTCCTCGATCGTTGAGGTTCATTTGTTGTATATCCGGTAGGCTTTGCTACGTGAGGAATACCCAACAAAAATCCCCTCGTCGGATCTTGGATCGAATTTGTCCAAACTACCATACGTGTTCTTAACAAAACATTTTGTACCAAAAACACGAAAATGTTTAACTTGAGGCAACCTACCAAACAACAATTCATAACAAGTTTGTTTAGTGTTGGGCCTCAAAATTATTCTATTAAACACATAGCAAGCGGTGTGTACCGCTTCTGCCCAAAATTGATGGCCAAGTTGACTATCATCAAGCATAGTGCGAGCACACTCCACTAGTGTCCTATTATTTCTCTCAACAACACCATTTTGAGGAGGTGCACGAAGGAATGAAAATGTGTGTGTAATACCAACTTCATCACAAAATGTCTCAAAAGACTCATTCTCAAATTCACCTCCATGATCACTACGAATAGTGACAATGGTGGTTCCTAAGAGATTTTGTACTTTCTTAACAAAAATTATGAAGTTTTCAAAAGCTTCATTTTTATTACATATTGAAAATACCCAAGTAAACCTAGAAAAGTCATCAACGACGACAAGTCCATATCGTGCATTTCCTAATGAAGCAACTCTAGTTGGCCCAAATAAATCTAGATGTAATAGCTCTAGTGGCCGCTTAGAAGAAATGCTTTTCTTAGGTTTAAACAACGATTTTGGAAGCTTGCCTCGTTGACACGAGTCACAAAAGATTTTCTTTTGAAAGACAAGCTTAGGGAAGCCTCTAATAGAATTTAACTTGGAAAGCTTATATAGTGTTCCAAAGTTCACATGACCAAAACGTCGATGCCATAAGTGTTGTTCACTTGTGTTGGCAATGAGACATTGTTCATGTGATCTTGGAAGATCTAGGATGTATATATACTTATGGCGTGTGCCGGAAAACAATAATTCATTATTATCGTTTCTTAAAATATGGCACATTCCTTTCGCAAAGCTAACTTTGTAACCTTTGTCACAAAGTTGACTTATTGAAATGAGATTGTGGTTTAATCCTTTAACAAGGTAAACATCACATATAAGGGGTTTAGAAGGATTACCCACTTTACCAACACCTATGATGGTTCCGCTCTCGTTGCCTCCAAAGACGACGCGGTTTCCATTAGCAATGGGAACCACTCCGGAGAGCAATTGAGCGTCACCCGTCATGTGTTTTGAACACCCGCTATCGAGTATCCAATTCCCCTTGGAGCTAAATTTAAATTTGTTGCTCCTTTTCTTTTTCTTTTCCTTGAGTACCTAAAGATAGAAAATTTCATATCATGGTACCCAATGTCATTGGGTCCAAAAGATTAGACCTTTGGAAGCCAAGTCCAATTGGACTTAGACTTCCCCACATAATTAACACTATGCACAACATTCAAAAAATAAGCATTCATGTAAACTTGTTTTTCATCCATGCTTGTGTCCTTTGGGCTCCAAATTGTGAATATTTTGGGAGCCCTCATCCTATTGGGTGCATGCATGCGTTGTTGGTTTCTATGTGATGCATGACGTGGATATGCATAAGGAACATGATGAAATGGTGCATGTGGATTATTATTCATACGATGATGTGGGTGTACATGTGCATGTGGAGGAACACATGCATGAGGGTGTCTCACATTGTGTGCACGTGGCCGTGAACGTGTAGCCTAGAAATCATCATATGTGTAAGCCGGTGGAGTACGACATGTGTTCCTACGTGGCATAGTATTGGTGTACATGCAGGCATGTCCCTTCTTTGGAGGTCCACCCAAGGTGGGTTTCTTTCCGAAAGAGGGTGTGGACGAGGTGGAAGCACCATTGGTAGATGAACTACCAATAGAGTGTTTGCTACCACTCGTTGAGTCACCGGAAGTTGGCCTAACAAAAGTAGTGGCCGATTTGGATGAACTTCCCATCGTATACCCCAAGCCAATGTGGCGATTGGCCGGAAGTAAGTCACTTAGGATTTTATCCAAATGGTCCTTACCCTTATTGAATTTATTAATTCGGCCTAATGTGTTCTCATATTTCTCTGTGAGAGAATGCATAGAAGCATCCAAAGTGGATACTTGCGATGTGAGCACATAAACACGGGATTTAAGATTCTCATTCTCAATACTCAAAGTTGAGTTTTGAGAAGTCAAATCTGCTATCTTGTGTTCCTACGGATCCTCAATGCTAACATGTTCAAGTTGAGTCTTGAGATTAACAATCTCATTCTTCAACCCTTCAACAACGGTGTCGTTGTTGGTGATGATAGTTTTAGGCGAGGTTTGAATGCTAGCTAAGTCATCTTTTACTTTAGTATACCTATTTACTAATTTAATGTACTTAGACCACAATTGAGAATTAGCATTCCTAAGGTCATCCATTGTTACCTCATCGCCTTCATTGTTGCTATCATCGGAGGAGGAATCTTTATCTTGCTCCTCTCTAGCCATGAAGCACATGTGTGCTTGCTCCACTTGCTCATCATCCGACTCTCCGCTTGAGGAATCATCGAAGTTGGTGAATGTCCCGACAAGCCCCTTTTTGTTCCCTTTCTTGTACTTCTTGGACTTGTCGTACTTTGGCGCCTTCCACTTTTCCTTTTGCTTGTTTTGTGGACAATCTGCTTTGATGTGTCATGGCTTATTGCATTTAAAGCACAAAGGAGGAGAGGCGTTAGTAGAAGTAAATTTAGAATTGCCTTTGAAGTTACCTTTTCGGAAGAAGCGATTGAACTTCTTTTCCATGAGGGCAATGGATTCAATGTCCATTTCGTCTTCCGAGTCCTCGTCATCGGTAGAGGTGGATGGAGCCGCCTTGAACGCAATCGTCTTTTTCTTAGGCACGTCTTGGTTCAAGTAAGACTTCATCTTCTCTTGTAACTTCACCTTTCTATCCTTGCATACCTTGTATGACATTAAAGTACCCATTAATTGAACTACGGTATACTTGTTCATATCGTTACCTTCCTCGATGGTGAAGGTACGCTTTTCCCAACTAGAAGGAAGTCCTTCGATAAGCTTCGAACATTTCTCCTTTTGAGTGTAGGTTTTGCCGAGAGCCTCTAACTCGTTTATGATGTCGATGAAGCGAGCATAATACTCCTTCATCTTCTCACCATGTAGCATATGAAACATCTCGTAATCTTTATTAACTACAACGAGTTTAGAGTCTCTTACCCTACTCGTCCCTTCATGTAAGATGAGGAGGGAGTTCCAAATTTGATATGCACTCTTACATGTGCATATCTTATTGAAGTCCTCGGGCTCCAATGCGCATTGCAAGGCGTTCATTGCCTTGGCATTGCTTACCTCCGCGGCGACCTCCGCGGTTGTCCATTTCTCGAAATCTTCTTCGGCGGGCTCGACATACTCCTTCATTGTGGTCCTCCATAATGAAGCACTCCGGAGGAAAGTTTCCATCCGGCATTTCTAGTACCCGTAGTTGGTACCGTTGAAGAATGGAGGCCTCGTTGAGGAATGTCCTTCCATTACCGAAGACGCTCCTTCACGATTCTTGAAGGTGCTATAGTCGGAAGGTACATATATATAACCACTCATCATCACTCTTATCAGTTGCATACTTCTAAACCATTTGCATAGAAGGGTACATATTATCTGGATTTATATGACCATGGACCATCTTTTTCAACTCTTTAATGATTAGGGGTATTCTTTGCATCTTCCCAATTAAGCTCCATTTGCAAAGCGGCATTCATCATCACTATTAGCAACATAATGTTTAGAATGTCTTCACTTATTGGCATCTCATGTGTACCTTAGAAAATATTGAATCAACTCACGGCCATCATCTTTGATGTTCATTAATTAAGCTTGATCATTATTCTACGTCTAATTTCTTTCTGCAAAGTGTTGAATAAACTTCTTCCCCGACTTGTTCAAATAATGAATTAATATAGACATGAGTTATTGATTTGTGTTCTTTGTTTTAATTACATGTGTCCAACAATTACAATGAAATATGTAAATATGTTCTAAATCTTCTTCAGGTGCTAAGAAAATTTAGTAAACAGTAAAATAAAATGCATTTCGTATCTTATTGATATCTAATTTTCAATTACAATATTTGAATTAGAAGTGTAACCTCTGACATCTGACACCAAATGTTTTCAGAGAAGTTCCAATAAACAACACAATCCTTGGATTGTCATCTATAAATTAATCCTTTTAATCTAGATCATACTTGAAGGCATGGGAACTCTTAGCTTACCAGCAAATGCATATTCGGTGATATTCCAAGCATCTTTCAAAAAGGATTTGATGGAATTCCAGGATTTTTCATCAAGTAATATGATATCATCAATTTGCTTACTCACATCAGATCCTATAGCTGTCACACCAGTGGCATCGTCAATGGCCATGCCATTTACTAGTGCTGACCATTGGAAGAGAAGAGACGGAAGCAATATTGCAAGGAGAGCAAAGACATCAAGTTTTAAAGTTTTCATCTTTTTTGGTTGTTTGAAAATTGAATTTATTTGTTTTGTCAATTCCCCTTCTTGCTTTTTAAACCAAATACAGTATGCCTTAAAGGTCAATGAAATTAATTAAACAATAAATAAATTATCTAATGTTTATTACTTCGTTTTTATTTACAATTATTGACATATCTATTTACCTTAAAAATCATTAATGAGCATCATTAAATTGCAAATATTCATATATCCCAAATTTCATTTATTAGTTATTAATTTTAATTAAAAATTGCTTCTCAGCTGAATGCTTTCCGACATTCGTTAATGTATTTGAATGATCGGGTGTAAACAACAATTTACTTTCCATGCACTTTACAACAATGAAAACCCAATATCAGAAGGTGCCTACTTTGTCAGCAACAAGTACACACACACACACGCACACACACGCACACACACACACACAATGTGTGCACTCACACATGACACACATGCCTCAAGAATCCAAAGAGGAAACTTTCCCTTTTGCCAGCTCATTTAACCCCCACATCCCCCTGCTTTTTATGATATTTTCGTTGATATTGATCTTCTGGTTCTAAAATCAAGACTAGTAATTTTCAAGTGAACCATATGAGTTTTACTAGTTCATCTTACTTTTGCAAAACAATTTATTATCACGAAACTGTTAAACTTCTGACAAGTTGATGAACTAGCAAAAACCTTCATTTGACTTGAAATTTGACAATTTGATGTTTTAGAATATGAAGATCAAAATAAAAGGATCAGATTTACAGAAAAAAAGGGACGAGTCTTAGCCTAATGGCATCGTGGGTGACGACTTTCATCTTGAGCGTGCCCTTCTTCTCCAGAAGGTGTTCAGGTGGTCGTTGTGGTTTTCCATGGGTGATCCCCCAAATTGATCCTGCTAGATGAAACTAATCAATGATGAATTCAATTCAATCCTCGCAATTCTTGACATTGACCCATTGACGGGCATAGAGAAGTCCATGAGGGACCTAGTAGGTGGTGGATTTTCAAGTGGGGGAGGTGGTCGATTATGAATTTCTTCCGCCATCAATTCTAGTACCAATTTCCTTTTTCTTTCGACATTGCACCGGTGTGTGGTAGCTTCGATCTCTGGGTCTACGGGAAGCATTTCCTTGATACCATGCAATCTCCTGTGCATACACAAAAGGGCTAAACTAAAGTAAAATGTCAACATCACCGAAATCAATAGCAAAAGAAAATAAAAGGAAAAGGAAAATTGTGCAGTCTATCAATAAAGATTGAAATTAATATCAAGTCATTCCTCCTAGGCAACGATGCCAAATACTTGTTCGGAGAATTTCAAATTTGTAACCGCAAGCACACGAGGAGGTTGTAGCGCTAACGGGTCGTCCTCTGGGAGGCAGTCATTGAATATTAATTTCTCCCTAAGTGGGGTGTTTTGGATTTGGGCCAGAGACTGATGGGCTTGGGGAGGTGGTTTAGCTTATAATGGGGGGAAGGTGGAGCCTTATGGGGCTAGGGGAATTGGGGGCTTTGGTAGGACTTCGTCTCTTACGAATTCGAGTTCTATGGTGAAGTTTGATGATTATAAGAGGTACAAATTCGAGTTCTGTGGTGAAGTTTGATGATTATAAGATTTCTCTCAGGCCGTCACTAGCCTTGGGTATAATGGAGCAGCCCAAGATTGTAAGGGTGGTGACAAGGATGGGGAGTCAGTAGGATGTGAAGAATGGGTTGCAGAAGTTCTGCGTTAAGTTCCTATCGGAGGGAGTAAGCGTGAACATAACCGTTGTCCTTTGCCGGGTTTTAATTCATCAGAAGGAAAACAAATTATATTTTGCAAGTTGCATTTGATTTACATTGGGCTTTAAATATGTACTTTTATTTTTCAATTAATTAGGGTAATTAAATTTGTTTGTTGAATAACTACCGTTTTACACTCTTAAGAGTGAAGTTTTAATTATGTAAGTTTATGTGAGGATTGCTAACTCCATGTTAATGTGCTATTTCTAGTTCTCTTCTAATTTTTCTGGAAAACATTTCACGAGATTGTGTCATGCAGGTTTTGTAATATGGGCAATACAGATGTTCCAATCAAGTACCAATGAGATGAATATAGCTTAAAGGAGAATGTGAAGATGAAGATGAAAAAAATGATATGAGAGATGACAGGAAAGTATGATAGTTGCAAAATTGAAGGCAAGATTACTGAAATCTAATTTAGATGCTAAGGGTCAAGCCCTATGATTTAAGGGGGATGTTGGTCAAGCTCTTGGAATTATGTTAGAAGGTTAGTAAAGACTATAAAGTGTAATGATAGACCTATGGCAATACATATGAAGGTTATGGGAATGAACTTCGTGAATATATCTTTAAATATTATTAAGCTAATGAGTTTCCTCTATCCAACCTTGGATGATCAAATGAAGTTCAAGGCATTCTACTGTACGGGGGAGCAGCTCATGGCTTGTTAATGTACTGGGAGCAAGTAGTAATGGGTCTAATGGCATGATATTGTACTCTTGGGGGTGCATTCTAATGTACTTTGGGGGGAGGTAGTTCAGATAATGGGGGGATAAAATCACTTCACTGGAATCACTTGATTGATCACATTCCCTTTGTTTTCATCATGTTTCCCTAGCCTTTGTTTTCTGATATTCAATTTTTGTAGGGAAAAGATTAAATTGCATTAATGAAACGCCATTTCGGGGGCAAGTTCATGGCATGCTAATGCACTGTTGAGGGGGAAATTCATGACATGCTAATGTTCTATGGGGTGCAGTTCATGGCATGATCTAGGGGACCTTAAATAATAGGTATATTGGCATGCTAATGTACTTTGGTGGGGGGCAGTTTGCCTTCTTGATAGAAAATTTGTCTAAACAATAGGTAGAGTTAGGTTACACAAACAAGACAGTGTTGGGTGGCAGTTCATGGCATGGGGGCACTTCATGGCATGCTAGTGTACTGTTGGGTGGCAGTTCAAGACATGCTAATGTACTTTTGGGGGGCAGTTCATGGCACGATACTGTAATTGGGGGGCATTTAATAATAGGGCTAATGACATGCTAATGTACTTTGGGGCAGCATTCTGCCTTCATCATAGAAAATTTGTCTAAACAACAGGTAGAGTTAGGTTACACAAACAGGATTTAGTCCCCCTTCAAAATCTTAATTACAACAAAATTTAGTTCTCCTCAGATAATTTCGTTCCCATCAAATATTTAAAATTTGTAGTTCCCCAAAAGTTAGTTTCCACAAGGAAAATTTTGTGCCCCTATTGTTTATTTAGTTCCACACAAAAAATTTAGCCCCCCAATATTTAGTTCTCACCAAAAATTTTAGAAAAATTTAGTTCATATTCCCCACATTGTTTAGACAAATTTTCTATGATGAAGATAATAATTAAGTATGTAACCTAACTCTACCTATGGATTTAAAGAACACTATCTGTTCACTATCCTGTTTGTGTAACCTAACTCTACCTATTGTTTAGACAAATTTTCTATGACGAAGGAAAAATACTGCCCCAAAGTACATTAGCATGTCATTAGCCCTATTATTAAATGCCCCCCAATTACTATATCGTGCCATGAACTGCCCCCCAAAAGTACATTAGCATGTCTTGAACTGCCACCCAACAGTACACTAGCATGCCATGAAGTGCCCCCCATGCCATGAACTGCCACCCAACACTATCTTGTTTGTGTAACCTAACTCTACCAATTGTTTAGACAAATTTTCTATCAAGAAGGCAAACTTCCCCCCACCAAAGTACATTAGCATGCCAATATACCCATTATTAAATGTCCCCCAGTTCATGCCATGAACTGCACCCCATAGAACATTAGCATGTCATGAATTGCCCCTTCAACAGTACATTAGCATGCCATGAACTTGCCCCCGAAATGTTGTTTCATTAATGCAATTTAATCTTTTCACTGCAAAAATTGAATATCAGAAAACAAAGGCAAGGAAAACATGATGAAAACAAAGGAAATGTGATCAATCAAATGATTCCAGTAAATTTATTTTATCCCCTCATTATCTGAACTGCCTCCCCCCCCCAAAGTACATTAGCATACACCCCCAAGAGTACATTATCATGCCATTAGACCCATTACTACCTGCTCCCAGTACATTAACAAGCCATGAGCTGCTGACGTGCGTATATATTTCATATATTCACGCACGTTTTCTTTCGTGTTTCTCCGTATTTTCCGCCGTCTTTTATTCGTTTTCTCGTATTTTCTCGTTTTCTTTCACTTTTCTTTGTTTCTCCATGTTTGCAGGAGATTGCCCGCATTTGGGACGCAAAACGATGATATCATGTGTCCCCGGAGCAACGGGAGGAGTCACGCGTGATCCAGGGGGTCAGACGATGAAGATTACATCATTTTATCCCCTCACCCGACCGGTTGGTCATCTCCAACCGATCGGGTGATGCACGTGTGCACCACCCGGTCTCAGCCGGAGCTCAAGTGAATGTCACCCGACCGGTTCACAGGTCGGTTCAACGGGGCTGATTCTCTGTCTTTTCAAGCCAAATTCCAACCGATCGGGTGACTCTCACCCGATCGGTTCATCTGTAGCTGATGCTGAGGAGCCGTGACACGGGCACCCAACCGACCCCTTCACCCGATGGCGCCAAGATCCAACCGGTCACCCCAAGAACTCAACCGACCGGTTCATATAACCGGGTGAAACTCCGCCGTTTTCTGTTTATTATTTGTAACGGATCACCCGATCGGTTCACTTGTCAACCGATCGAGTGATACGAGATCCTATAAATAGGACCCCTAGGGTTCCAAAAACGGGGGGGGGCTGTTAGTTTTTACTGTTTTCTCCTATTTGTGACGGCTGTAATTACTTTTCTATTGTAAGTTTTCGGATCTTTCTTAAACTTTAGTATTATCTTAATTGCTCTACTACCTTCGCATTCCTATCGTCTGATTATGATTTTAACGGTTCATTTTCGTTTAGATCGCTTTTTAATGAATATTTGTGAGTAGTTCCCAAATCTGGGATTTTGGCGGAAACCCCTTCGAGGGCTCTTCCCGATGCATCCATAGGGTTAGGAAATCGATAGGGATTAGGAATCTAACGGTTACGCGGGGTGTTTTATTGTCATCGGCGGGAAAAAGACCGCCTTTGACCGTTGGGCCAAGGGGGAATAAACTTGGCGGTTGACTCCCTAGCCATAGCTCATGCCCTTAGCGTAGACGCCGAATCCTAGCGCGCGGGAGCGGCAGGATGAGACGTTGGGAGTTATCGTTGTGATCTTAGTGCTCCCGGAATCGATCAGTGTTAATGGACACGGGAGTGCCCACTGATCGAACCCGGGAAGTCCGGTGTATCATCCTGGGCACCGACCGGAATATCGGGCCCATGGGATGCTGGTACCACTTTCAGAGGCAACGTCTCACCATTAGACCCTAATTCCGATCGCCATCCTACCCGTAGGCCGTATCGGCGAGAGTCGCTCGTTGGAGTGGACACCAAAGTCCCGGGTTTATTTTCTTATTGTTCATACCTTGCATTCCTTTCCCGTGACAACCCATCAACCGATCCGGGCTAGCTCGCCCACGGGGTGATTTCGGTCCTCCTTGACACAAGCACATCTTAGCCTCCCTGTGTTCGACCCCCAAGCCACACTACAACACCGTGCGCTTGCGGTTACAAATATCTAAACCCTCACGTGGGATGCCGCCCAAAGAAATTATACTACCACGGAAAAAGAATTGCTCGCGGTCATCTACGCCATGGATAAGTTCCGACAATACCTCGTTGGCGCCAAGGTGATCGTGCACACGGATCACGCGGCTCTTAAATACCTATTGAGCAAGAAAGAAGCTAAGCCGTGACTCATTAGATGGATTCTCCTCCTCCAGGAATTCGACCTGGAAATCAGAGACAAGAGGGGTGTGGAGAATGTTATTGCTGATCACCTGTCCAGGATGCCTACCCTCGATTTAAATGCTACGCCGATCGATGATTCACTCCCTGACGAGCATCTCTTCTCTATCTCTTCCTCCTGGACCCCCTGATACGCCGACATCGCAAATTATCTGGCTTGTGCAATCGTCCCCCACAATGTGAGCTTTCATCAGAAGAAAAAAAATTTCCATGAGGTCCGCAAATTTTATTGGGATGACCCCCACCTATACAAAACCTGCAATGATGGGGTGATACGAAGATGCATCCCTGAAACTGAGGCGACCTCCATCATTTCCCACTGCCATGGGCAGCAATGTGGAGGGCACGCGAGCACCTACAAGACCACCGCAAAAATTCTCCAAAGCGAATTCTACTGGCCTACTCTCTTCAAGGACACACATGTTTATGTCCAAGCCTGCGATAAATGCCAAAGAGCTGGGAATATCTCCAAAAGGAATGAGATGCCTCAACACTACATCCTGGAGGTAGAAATCTTCGATGTATGGGGAGTGGACTTCATGGGACCGTTCCCTTCCTCCTCGGGGAACCAGTATATCTTGGTGGCTGTAGACTACGTGTCAAAATGGGTTGAAGCGATGGCCAGTCCAACCAATGATTCCAGAGTGGTGGCCAAGTTCTTCAAAAGCAACATCTTCCCACAGTTCAGTGTACCTCGTGTCCTGATCAGTGACGGAGGGAGCCACTTTATAGAGAAGAAATTCGAGGCCCTCTTAAAAAATACGGGGTACAATACCGGGTGGGGCGTGCCTACCACCTGCAGACCAGCGGTCAGGCGGAAGTCTCTAACCGGGAGATTAAAAGCATACTAGAAAAGATGGTGGCCAATTCTAGAAAGGACTGGTCATCAAAGCTTCCTGACGCGCTTTGGGCCTACAGGACAGCATTTAAAACTCCTATCGGCACGACTCCCTACAGGCTTGTCTATGGGAAAGCTTACCATCTTCCTGTGGAATTGGAGCATAAGGCATTTTGGGCAATTAAGAATCTGAACTTCGACGCCAAGGAGGTAGGAGGGCACCTGCAGTTACAACTCAACGAGCTCGACGAAATCCGGCTCAATGCCTATGAGAACGCCAAGATCTACATGGAGAAGCTGAAGCGGTGGCACGATAAGCGGATCTTGAAGAGGGAATTCAAAGAAGGGGACTTAGTTCTCCTATTCAACTCAAAGTTGAAGCTCTTTCCTGGAAAACTCAAGTCAAGGTGGTCGGGACCGTTCCGCGTCACCAAGGTTTTTCCGCATAGGGCTATTGAGATAATGGGAAGGGATGATCCGTTTAAAGTCAACGGACAGCGTCTGAAACACTATGCAGTTGGAGAACCAGAATTCTCTCCGGTCAGATCCCCAATGAGCAACAACTCTTCCTCTAACCCTCCGGATCCTAATTGACCACCGCTAGAGGCGTCGAGCTAAACGACGTTAAACAAAAGCGCTTCATGGGTGGCAACCCATGTTCTAAACTTTTGCTTCGTTTTTATGATTTTTTCTACTTTATTTTTCTCTATTTTTATAAATAAATCCAGCCGAAACAACTTCCGTGAAGGAACTTAGGCGATTTTTGGTTTTTGCTGGAAACATGGCCCCAACCGATCGGTTGATAACTCAACCGATCGGTTGGGATGTATCAACAAGCCGCATTTGTCCCCAAATGAACTGATCGGGTAAAGAATGGAGAGACCGTGTGACAGACCGGGTGATCTGGGGAGAATTCTCGGGAAATTTTTGGGAAATATCAACCGATCGGTTGAGTTAGAGCGCGATCGGTTGAAGAGACCGGGTGAGAAACCCCCAATTCTCGGGAAAGATTCGGGAAACGGTCAACCGATCGGGTGACTATTCACCCGATTGGTTCACCTGTAGCTGTTGGCCGACAGGAAACTTTCGAAATTTTCCCACCCGATCGGGTGAGAACTCACCCGATCGGTTGGGTTTCGCCCCTATAAATACCCCTACCGCACGATGACCGCCACCCGACCCCCAAAAATCCCCTTCACGCGGTTACACGCCCTCCAACTATCGAATCGACCTCCTCCACCCAACATACTGCCCCTAAACCCTCATCCCCACTCACTCCCATACTTCCCCACCCCCGCCACCTTGCCATCGTCGACATTCCATCATCAAAACACCCAAACCCTAACCCTAGCCACCAAAATTTTCGAAAACCTGTTTCTTGTCGGATCAGCGAGCAGCGGCTTCCCGAATTGCTTCCTCCTACTACGCGAGTCCCCCGGGAGCTTGATCTTGCTACATTGATGGGTAACACTCTTCCACTCTACACATCTCTTACTTTATCTGTAATATCCTAAATTGGTGTTGTACCTGTTTCACTTGCTTTATATTCATCATAGGCACGCCTCCACTTTCCTTTTCACCACCCACATAGTCACCATGTCTAAGAAAGAGAAAGAGATTGCATCATCTTCGCGTCGTGATCTGCTCTACGGCCCCTTTTCCCCCTCTTTCCTTGGCATAAACCCTTCTACGGAAGAACAGTCTGACCATTTGCGAGCACTACTTCATCGCCCGATGAGACCTACACTCTTCGCCGATCGCCCCACACTCGAAGCTCTAGGGCTCTCGAACGGCGTCGCCAGAATTTTCAACTGTATCGGGTGCCATACCCTCTCTTACATCCATGCTCACACACACAGAAATCTCACGCTTGAATTCCTCAGTTCCCTCGAGGTGTTTGATGGGGGTTTCTCCTTCCGCGCTTTCAACTGCGATTTTTCTCTAGGTTTCATCGAGTTGAACAATATCCTCAATCTCCGTCACCCCGATCTTAATACTGAACATTCCACCCACGATCGAACTGACGTCTACTCTCAATTCCGGGCTGATGGTGTTCGGCAACGATTTACCCGGTACACCACCTTTCCACCCGAGGCTCTTGCCTCCTACATTATTCACCCGTGTTACCGCCTCGCCCATTGCATCCTCGCCAACACTGTTTTCGCCCGCGTGGATGTGTCCACTGTATCTAGGGATGAGCTCTTCTTTCTCTATGCCATGTCTGATGACAGGATCCTTGGGCACATCCCTATGCCCATAAACGTCGCTCATTGGATCGTCCACGAAATTTTTGCTGTTAGCCGCGCCAATTCTGGATCCATCTGTTGTGGTGGGATGATCACTGTTATTGTCAGCTGTGTTTTGAGAGTGCCACCCGACCTCCCTATTTTGCCTGGACGTAGCCGTATTGATCGCAATTACTTGATCGATATCAATATGCTCACTCCCTTCGGTGAAGACCGTGCTGTCTACCTCTATGGCCCCGCCTGCGCACCTTTCGCGATCCTGCCACCTTTAGCCCCTTTGCGACTACCCTACCCCCCATCTCATATGCCTTGGGAGTTTTACCCCGATCCTTGGTATTCTCCATTAGTGCATCTGCCACCCTTGGATCCTCCCGATTGGCAACCAACTGTCGGCCCACCTGGTACGATCTTTCTCCACCACAGCCCCCCCGGTGCACATCGATCCTCCCGTGCTCCAGCATGTCGCCCCTCCTTCCCCCATTGGCACGCCCTCCTCTTCCTCTGAGGATTCTTTCATTCGCTATTCCCCGCCCTCCTCTCCCTCCCCCTACCATTCTAGTACCAGCAAATCCGATTGACTCCCCCTTGCATATTTCTGCATTTCACGTTCGCATTTTTTTCGCTAGCACTGTCATGTCTAGCTTGAGGGACGTCTATTTTGGTGTGTTGTCGTGTTTTGTTGTTTTTTCTAATTTTTGTGTGTGTGCTTGTTTTTCCCCCTTTGAGTGTCGTGTCGTGTGGTTTTATTTCTATTTTCGTGTCGTGTGGTTTGATTTTGATTTTTCTTTATTTTCAGTTTCATCTCTGTGTTTTCCTCGTTCTCATTTCTTTTTGTGTCGGTGCGTATTCCCCCCATCTTCATTGCCCTCCCGTACTCACTCATATTGCATTGAGGGCAATGCAAGCTTCAGCTTGGGGGAGTCGCACTGTGTGCGCCATTTAAGTCTTTCTTTTTCGGTTTTGTGTCGTTTTCATCGTGTTTTTTATTTTTTCCTTTTTTTTCTCTTCTCTTCTTTTTATCTCTTTCTCCTAGAGATGAACCATATGATGAATCGCCACAAAATCACACACACCTAGCTTGGCATCGATAATCACATTCACTAACCCTAGGATTTCGAGTTCTCTTGCATTTCACGCATCGTGGGTCCTCTTAGTTTTTGTGAGTCATGTTTCGTGCATATCTGTTTGGTGTGCTTCTACTTTGTGATTTTACTTTATATACATGTCCAGGAATGACCCCTAGATTATCATGCTTCGATTTGAATATGCGGTATTTATTTTCCATGTCTGCTTCTGCAGGCTATTTATATATATCGTGTGCTTCATTTCGCATGTGTCGGGATTCCACAATTAAGGACTAAGACAACACATTTAGCCTATGCTCTATTTAGCGAGAATAGTTTCCTTTGCCCAAGTGTTTAGATTCCGACTTCTTTTTTGTTTTACTTGGTGCAAATCCCCTTGCCGTGTACCGTTCTCCCACTTGGGTGAGTACACATGTGTATAGCCAAAAACCCAAAAATCCAAAAAAAGAGAAAATAATGGAAAAACCCAAAAAGAAAAGAAAAGAAAAATTTTGTATAGCCAAAAAGCCAAAAAAATGCAAATACCCAAAACCCAAAAAAAAAATTTCAAGTGTGAATATTTTTCCTATCTGCCGAGAATAAAGGGAAGGCGAGAATTTGCACCGAGCGTTCTACTCCACATCATCTCCACCCCCATCGTTTTCGAAAACACTTGGCTTAGGAACTTTTTAGCTAGTATCTAGGCTATAGTGGTGTGATTTCCTTAACCCTAGTTATGGAATCCCCGATGCATGATACGCTTCTATTCTTATACTCTTCTCATGCATGCTTGAACTAATATTCACCGCAATTTCAAATTCGAATCGGTATTTGGGTCATTTCATGGATTTACGTATATGAGCTTATAACACATTGTAGAAAACGACACCATTTGCTAGCACACGACCGCACTCACACGCGCTTCATCGCGTGGGCCCACGACACTTGTCTGGACTCATATTCCTAGGTTTAGTGATGTGATTTGACGTTTGCTTGCTTGGTGTGTCGTTTTTGATTTTGTTGGCTCTGACAGACGATCTAGGATATAGAGTTTTATTTTTCTCTCTTTCTCTCTATTTTTCCCCTCCGAGCTCCTACTCTCACTCGTCTTCCTCGAGGACGAGGAAGAGTTCAGCCTGGGGGATTTTGACGTGCGTATATATTTCATATATTCATGCACGTTTTCTTTCGTGTTTCTCCGTATTTTCCGCCGTCTTTTATTCGTTTTCTCGTATTTTCTCGTTTTCTTTCACTTTTCTTTGTTTATCCATGTTTGTAGGAGATTGCCTGCATTTGGGACGCAAAACAATGATATCATGTGTCCTCGGAGCAACGGGAGGAGTCACGCGTGATCCAGGGGGTCAGACGACGAAGATTACATCATTTTATCCCCTCACCCGACCGGTTGGTCATCTCCAACCGATCGGGTAATGCACGCGTGCACCACCCGGTCTCAGCCGGAGCTCAAGTGAATGTCACCCGACCGGTTCACAGGCCGGTTCAACGGGGCTGATTCTCTGTCTTTTCAAGCCAAATTCCAACCGATCGGGTGACTCTCACCCGATCGGTTCATCTGTAGCTAATGCTGAGGAGCCGAGACACGGGCACCCAACCGACCCCTTCACCCGATGGTGCCAAGATCCAACCGGTCACCCCAAGAACTCAACCGACCGGTTCATATTACCGGGTGAAACTCCGCCGTTTTCTGTTTATTATTTGTAACGGATCACCCGATCGGTTGACTTGTCAACCGATCGGGTGATACGAGATCCTATAAATAGGACCCCTAGGGTTCCAGAAACGGGGGGGCTGTTAGTTTTTACTGTTTTCTCCTATTTGTGACGGCTGTAATTACTTTTCTATTGTAAGTTTTCGAATCTTTCTTAAACTTTAGTATTATCTTAATTGCTCTACTACCTTCGCATTCCTATCGTCTGATTATGATTTTAACGGTTCATTTTCGTTTAGATCGCTTTTTAATGAATATTTGTGAGTAGTTCCCAAATCTGGGATTTTGGCGGAAACCCCTTCGGGGGCTCTTCCCGATGCATCCATAGGGTTAGGAAATCGATAGGGATTAGGAATCTAACGGTTACGCGGGGTGTTTTATTGTCATCGGCAGGAAAAAGACCGCCTTTGACCGTTGGGCCAAGGGGGAATAAACTTGGCGGTTGACTCCCTAGCCATAGCTCACGCCCTTAGCGTAGACGTCGAATCCTAGCGCGCGGGAGCGGCAGGATGAGACATTGGGAGTTATCGTTGCGATCTTAGTGCTCCCGGAATCGATCAGTGTTAATGGACACGGGAGTGCCCACTGATCGAACCCGGGAAGTCCGATGTATCATCCTGGGCACCGACCGGAATATCGGGCCCATGGGATGCCGGTACCACTTTCAGAGACAACGTCTCACCATTAGACCCTAATTCCGATCGCCATCCTACCCGTAGGCCGTATCGGCGAGAGTCGCTCGTTGGAGTGGACACCAAAGTCCCGGGTTTATTTTCTTATTGTTCATACCTTGCATTCCTTTCCCGTGACAACCCATCAACCGATCCGGGCTAGCTCGCCCACGGGGTGATTTCGGTCCTCCTTGACACAAGCACATCCTAGCCTCCCTGTGTTCGACCCCCAAGCCACACTACAACACCGTGCGCTTGCGGTTACAAATATCTAAACCCTCACGCGGGTCCCCCGGCCATTTGCGGCTAGCAAACCGGGGGCAACGTCAGCTGCTCCCACTACTACAAAAAGGACCTTTTATAGCACACTTTTAATGGCGCTTGCCAATTATAAGCGCTGTTAATTGGAGGCACATATAATAGACAGCGCTTCTTTCTGCAAGCGCTGTTAAAGGTCGGAGAATAGACATCGCTTCTTTTTGCAAGCGATGTTAAAGGTTAGAGAATAGACAGCGCTTGCAGAAAGAAGCGATGTTTATTAGAGGCACAGATAATAGACAGCGCTTCTTTCTGAAAGCGCTGTTAAAAACCAGTTAATAGACGGAGCTTGTTTCTAAAAAAGCTATTAAAAGCGAGATAATAGACAACGCTTCTACGTTAGAAGCGCTGTTACATGGCATACTTGTTTGGAGCGCTGTTAAAGGTAAGGTGAAATGTTTTCAATAGCCAGGGCGGGTGAGCGTGGAATTTTCTTTTCCCCTCATCCACTTTTGATGAAATCCCTCGCCCTCAACCCCCCAAATCCTCATCGATGGCCTCCCCTCACCCTCAACCGCAAATCCATCCTTGAATCGAGATCACCATCGTCTCCTCCTCTTCCTCCTCCTCCTACACCGTCGCCTGCCTCGATCCCGATCGCCATTCCGCAACTAAACCTGACGATTACGGCTCAACTCGACCTGTTTGGAGCGAGCGCCTCACTCTTCCCCTCGTAGACTCCTCCTCCTCCTCCTCCATGATCTTAACCATCGATTCCACTCCGTACCCTCGGAGACCCCCAAACCCTTGGTCGGCACCGCCAGGGTCCCACTTATGGACATCGTCGACCTCGACGATCTGTCCTCCTTGCCGGTCTTGAAAGCCCTAGACTTCCTTTCTTCGATTTCTTCCAGCTGATCCGTGGTGTAATTCCGTGGGGTAATTATTTTGAAGGTATATTTTGGTATTAGCAGACAAAACTTCGAGGTATTAGCTGTCATCGCTGTTAGGTCTTGGTAATCCAAAGGGCTGGGAAGAGGAAGAGAAGTCATTCGACCATTGAAGATGGACTTGCAGGAGGGGAGGATGGAAGCGAGAGGCGGGAAAAGAAGAAGAAAAGGAGAAATGCATAGACAGACGAATAGGGGCTTGGTGGTGAGAGAGTACTTATGGATTTGTTTAATGATATGTGGGGGAAATGATGCGATTTTTGTTCGCAATTTCTACTCCTAACTTAACAAGTATTTAGGACTGATGATCACCGCATTTTCATTAGATTTTTGTAGCATGCAGGGAAATTGAAATGTGACATTTTTGTTTTCTATGTGTTAAATTATCAGAAAGTTTATTAATTTTGGCTATTTTGTGCTTATCTTAGGAAGTCTAGTTGAGAATTTACTTTTTTTAAGCTCCATTATTGTATTCCTGATTCTTTTCCAAATTGCTGGAGAACAGGACTGCGAATTTAGTGAATCCGAACTTCGTCATGGAAAGCTTGGAGAATTCGGAATGAAGGTCGACTTCCAGAGGCTGCGATGTATCAGTAAGAATTTTCTGCCTTAAAATCATGACGTTTAAAGTGGTTTCCTACTTTCCTTTTTAGTAGTCCCATACTTAAGCTCTAAAAAACTATTATATTTCTCTAGTTACATATGTGATTATAATGAGACCGTTGATGTCCTTATCCTGTGTAATATAGACTAATTTAATTTGTATACCACTTTCTTTGAGAATTGGTAGTAGCAATGTGTGGTTCTCTGGTTCTTATTAACGCAATCTGTTGCTGTAAAATTGTTAAGATTCATTAAACCTTAATGTCACTTGTGTTTCTATGCTTCTATTATTTTCAGTTTGAGCTGGATGGTGAAGTGCTGCTTTACATTTATGATCTTTTTGTTTATGCACATCGTGGACACTCATTGAGAACAATGGATATTTCATTACAGAATTGCTAGGTAACTCCAAGATTGTCATAATATGCATCTATTCCTATTGCCAGGCGGAGTCATGGGAGGAAATAGTATATGCACATATGAAATCTAGTGAGCTGCATCCAATAAAAATTGGAACAATGGAGTGGGTAAGATGTTTGAATAAAGTGCATATGGCCGTAAACTAGTATCTGTATTAGTAGTGAATGCAAAGAGTGTTAAGAATTAGTAGCAGCAACAATGTACACCGAAACTATCATATGGGTTATAGTTATAGTTTGTGCAAGGTGATTCCATGTGGGGCCTTAAAATTATCGATACAATGTTGAGATATATAGTGATGACATGATTTTTTTTGGGTTGGGGCATATCTAAATTTTTTAATGCAATTGTTGAAGTTGATAAGAAGGAACATATTGCTTTTGCTTTCATCTTCTATTATTTTGCTCGCATCTTATTCTTGCAATGAATTCTCTTAAACTGCAGTTTTTGAAGCTAGCATACATATTAGTGGTTTTGTGCAACATTACATTCACTTCTATTGATTCTTGGAGTGTATGCCATTGGTTTTCTTCATCATGGTCAGTCATTATAGAAGATAAGTTTATCCTTCTTTGCTCATTTTGCTCGATGATGGTAATTTTTAACATCTAAAAGGAGATGTCTGAAAAATTTCATGTTCATTTTTTATTGCTACATTGTCGTGCTTGGTTACGGGTATCTTATATTATAATTCATAAATAAATTTTAGATTGTTGTGTTCTCTTTTACAGGCTTGATAGAACTTGTAGGTCAACAGGACTCGTGTGTTGGAAGAATGCTTGTGTTAATGGGATCTGAATTAGCGCGAGTGAAATTGTTAGCCTTGATCATCACTGCTTTAAATTTTGATTTGGAGGACCCGAAGTGGGATCTTGATGTAGCTTAGGACAGCTTTGATGACAATTGGACTGAACGTGCACTGTTTATATAGATTCCACTGAGCTAGCTTAGGATGTCTGACAAATATACATGCAAGGGATGTCAATCAAGGCAAGATGCAGGTTTCAGGTAGCTGAAAGCTAGATAACGTTTGTAGATCATCATCATCATCATCATCACAATCATAGCCTTCATAGATAACCTTTATAGATACATGTTTAATTTAAGTCTCCACCATTTTTATTTCATGCGATCAATAGTTGGGCATTGAACATTGTCTAGAAACTACCAAGAAAGTTTTTTTTTTGTTTTTTTTTTGTTTTTTTTGTTGGGGGGGGTTGATACTCTTTTATTTAATCATGGAATACTTGGTCTTTTCAAGAACTGCATATTAGCTAGCCATTGAATGAATAGACAAATTGTGGAGAAGAATCATTCTAAATCTTGCAGCTGAAGTTAAGTGGGGTGACTACATTGCAATTATGCAAATTATGTCCAGGTATTTTAAGTCATATTCTTTTGCCATGCTGCTTTTGTCTACAGTTTGATGATATGTCTCTTAATAGGCCTTCCATATAGTTTTGCTTAAATTGGTAGTAAAATTTAATTTGTAATTTGGAAATCAACACTGTGACTAGGAAGGAAGCTAACTCAAAGTATATCACTTAAACTACTTGTTGGTTATTAATAGTGGATGTTTGGTGGTCTAGGATTTCACCCTATGGACTAATATGCTAGTGTTTCATGAAGACGAGTGTTCTAGTTTTTGGTGTTTTGTTAGCTAATTTTATAGAAATTTTGGATTATTTATTTATCTATTATTATTTCTTTGTCCTATCTTTTTGGGCGCGGGTTCCAATGAGAGAGAGAGAGAGAGAGAGAGAGAGAGAGATGCATAACAATAACAACGGACAAGTTACATAGCACAAAATCACAATGCATCAAATTGTCTAATGCGCACGCCCACACAGAGAGAGGGAATAACGAGAATAGTGGACAAGTTACATAGCACAAAAGCACAAACCCTCAAACTGTCAAATTGATATTGTGGCGCACAAGCCATTCTGTATCTCATATAGGAGTCTTAAACTGGTCCCAGAGAGTAGCATATACAACCTGCTTTGCTGTGTAATCCATAGGTTTCATAGCTGTTAAGCCGCCAAATGGTATGGAATCTGTTATATGGTATAAGGGCATGCGTAATTGAAGATCTGCAATATTTTTACACCATGCATATTAATGTTGATGTTCTTTCTGCTCTTTTAACTGTTATAGGTTGCTTGTGAAGCATGGATTAAGAAAGGTGACCCAAAAGAAGTAATCTGCAGTGAGGTGAAGAGGGTTCATCCTGATCCTCTGGTTGTTGGAAGCCGTGAATCCATCGTATTATGATAGCTGAGAAATCTATATGGTTGTCATACATCACATATGGCGTAGGGAAAACCAGCATAGTTGCGAGTGATGTAACATATAGATAACCTGATATGTTTTATAATCACATTTTGCTTTTTATTTTCATGTTTTGGAAAGATGAGAAACATTTCTTGTAACTACCTTGTGTCTTCCAGCTGTCACAGATTACGTGCAACACGGTTATTTTGTAACACCTGCTACCATATGCCATTTCAGTACAAAGTTATTTTGTAACACGGAACAAAGGTCTGGCTACCCATCTGGGCCAGATGCTCCTGATGATACAATGTATACAAAAGATTTACACTCTTGGATAAATCCACAGCCTTCTCTGACTGCTTCTATTATATATCCCTGATGATACTATGTATACAATGCAACTTTACTTTTATATATCCCTGATGCAATATATTATGATGAATTCGAGCTCTGCAGCTCTTACTTGTATATTTTATTAGAGATTGGGGGGTATCCTATTGAATTGTTTGATGATAATAGATTTTTTACAGGTATCCTTTGAGGGTCCGGGTTGGCTTCTTCACACCTTGGACCATTTGATGATGTATTCAATCAACAGAATATGAATTCAATCCATCACATCTCTCTCCACCAGATGATGTATTCAATCAACACTATTGTTCTTCATTTTTACAATGATGAAGCAAATCATCATGTTCTGATTCAACTAAAGAATGTTCATAACAGGGTCTCATTCTATTCTATTTTTAACGGAAGGGGATGGGAAAGAAATCTTATCATCATTTTCATTATTTTGGGACTCCCTTTGTATTTTTTACCGACATAAGTGTATGTTATTGTTTGTTGGCATTCGACTATTGCTTGTTCTGTGAGATTATCGTTAATGCAATAAAAACTAAATTCGAGAGCATGTTATACAATTATACTCTTGAAATTCAAGAGCATATATGTTCACATGTGTTGTTATTCGAGAGCATGTTATACAACTTAGTTTCCAGTTGTTTACCATTGTGGCCACCCTGCACATCATTGTTATCACTCGTCAGACTGTCATTATTGTTACCAACACACTGAGCATCTTATCAGGTTGAAGACCTCGTGTGCTCCAAAGGTGGTGAAAATGAACTGAAAGAACCTGTCGATGTTCATGATCAGAAATCAGAGGCTAAGAGGAAGTTTCTTGAGCCCGAAAATGGAGCTCCGTCCGAAGGTCCTAAGAAAAAGGACCGAGCCTCAGCGCAGGTGAGAATACGTAATACATTGTTATTACATTGCAGAACTTTTATAGTTATTGAGCAGATGCTGATCAGTATCATTTGCATGCAGGTTCAGAAAAGCTTGAAGAATGCAAGATCAAAGAAGGCTCAAAAAAATGCTGGCAATACCGCCGAGGAGGCATTGTGCATTGCTAGTTGTAGCTCCGAGGACGAATCGAATACTTCACATGAACTTAACGACGGTTTGGGCTCTAGCGTTAAAGGGAAGAGGAGGGCCAGTCGTGGGTCTACCACTATCCTCAAAGCCTGTATGCAAGGGTATGCATTTGATTCAATATTGCCTGCAATATTAATCTTCAGACTGTTCTTGTTTTAGAATTCTGATAATGTTGCCACTCTGATGCCTTTTAACAGATGAGAAGCGAGAGGATCAATGAGAGACTGAGAATACTGTAGAAGCTGGTACCAAATGGAACCAAGGTAATTCCTTGATTCGACGAAAAATATTTCATTTTTCTACAAAAATGTTTTGGATAAAAACTCATGGGCTTCACCTAACAGGTTGATATAATTCACAATGATGTCAATTGTCAGTTGCTTAATAGGGTTGCAGTTTGGGCATGTTATCATTCATTTTGAGGTACACCTTCGATTTTTCTAGATGCATGTTAATGTAACAGATGATTTTAATCTTTGTATTGAGAAAGTTTCAACAACTGCAGGATCACAAAGATAGGATTGTTGTAATCATCCCCAAACCACATTTTATGGGTAGTATTAATTTTGTACAAAAGTTTTGTTAAACTTACATTTATCATATTTAGGAATGCATATAAACAAGGCTATATACACATTCAGTTACACGTGCAACCCATCCATTTGTTAAACTTTTTTGGTATGAAGCTCAATTCCATTTAACTAATTGCCATGTGCAATTCCTTCTTGATTTCAGATTGGGTCGAGTTGAGCTGGCGCAGTTCCAGAAACCTCAAACCGGAAGCGACTCGCTTTTGGTTTAGATCCATATACATTTTCTGATGTATATTATTTGTTTATTAGTTGTTATGTTTTTGTTTTTATTCTTAAGTTGGTGGGTATATGCTTTATGTTCTAAAATGACGAAAGGATTTCAATCGAGTTCATTTTGATTGGAAAAGTCTGCTTATCTTTGATTGGAAAATTCTGCGTCGACAGTGATAAATGTCGGTCGAGTTTCAGAAGGATTTGTGTTATCGGATGCATCATTATCTGCTTATCTGTGAGTCTCGGTTGGATATGCGCTGCATCACATATTCTTTCATGTCTTCATAATTTACAAGTACTAAAATCTTGACATGTAAAAAAATGAAGCGAGCACATTCATATTTTCTCATTTTGACATATGTATATCAGGGGGTTGTTATTGGCTTCTCTTCCGACATTGGATATGCCTTGGATGATACAAAGGAGCATTGCAGGTAAAACCCTACATGTGTAGAATTTTAATACCATTTTTAGAGTTCAACTATTGATCGAACCTCTTTTATCAAATGCACAGTGTTTATCGCGGCTCTCGGACGAAGGCAGCAACTGTATATGTCGTCGGGTTCTGGGTCCTGGATTTCGCTAACAATGCAGTACAGGCAAGCTTCCATTCAGATACTATTTGGGTCTTGCTTCAATGCACAAATTTTTTGTATGCCTTTTTAATTCCTAATGTTTTGCAGGGCCCAACTCGAGCTTTGATGGCTGATTTCTCAGGTAATATTTCTATTTCTTCCGTCAATGGAGTATGTCCAAATAGACATCGCTTTTGTATTGTAGTTTGTTCTTGCTCACTTCTTTGGAAAATACAGTTATATGAGTTCATGTTAATATGGTGGATGATTGCCTCTGCGTACATCTTTTGTGAGGACAAAACGTTGAAGAAGAACTGCTGTCAATGTGCACGAGATGTATCTTCACTGCAACATCAACGGAAATATTGTAGCTTCTGTAAATATGAGCACTAGATGTTTCATAGAGAACTGCTGTCTGTGTTGATTATGTCAGTTAAGATGGGAACCAGCTATAGTTGTGTCATGTATGTATTTCCATGTGTTGTTGTATAGCATTCTTTGTTGACCTTGTAGCCAATGTACACTCGAAATCAATGCTATATATACTGGTCCTTATAATTATCTATTCTAATAATTATCTCTTCTGGTGTAATTCGTGGCTCTGCATTCTGTTGTGTTATTTGTTTCCACAGAGTTGATGTGCTATTTGTTTATGGGTGGGTGCGAGTCCTAATCAAGGGCTCCACTGAAGTCTACGGAGACTTGGAGACTTGGAACCGTATTTTTCCCCTCCACAAGCACCAAATAGATAGATATACAAGCGCTGTCAAATGTCACAATAGACAGCACTTGTTTAGTACAAGCGTTGTGAAAGGTCCACCTTTAACAGCGCTTCTTTAGTACAAGCGCTGTTAAAGGCCCCCCTTTAACAGCGCTTGCAGTAACAAGCGCTGTTAAAGGGGGGCCTTTAACAGCGCTTGCACAAACAAGCGCTGTTAAAGGCCCCCCTTTAACAGTGCTTGCAGTAACAAGCACTGTTAAAGGGGGGCCTTTAACAGCGCTTGCACAAACAAGCGCTGTTAAAGGCCCCCCTTAACAGCGCTTGCACAAACAAGCGCTGTTAAAGGCCCCCATTTAACAGCGCTTGCAGTAACAAGCGCTGTTAATGGCCCACCTTTAACAGCGCTTGTTTGTGCAAGCGCTGTTAAAGGCCCCCCTTTAATAGTGCTTGCACAAACAAGCGCTGTTAAATGCCCCCTTTAACAGCGCTTGTAAAGCGCTATTAAAACCAGCCCCCTTTAGCAGCAGCGAGATAGACAGCGCTTAGAAGCGCTGTTAAAGACCTTATTTAAGCGCTGTTAAAGGTCCCTTTTGTAGTAGTGTCCCCCGTACAGTAGAATGCCTTGAACTTCATTTGATCGTCCAAGGTTGGATTGAAGAAACTCATTAGCTTAATAATATTTACAAATATATTCACGAAGTTCATTCCCATAACCTTCATATGTATTGCCATAGGTCTTTCATTACACTTTATAGTCTTTACTAACCTTCTAACATAATTCCAAGAGCTTGACCAACATCCCCCTTAAATCATAGAGCTTCACCCTTAGCATCTAAATTAGATTTCAGTAATCCTGCCTTCAATTATGCAACTATCATAATTTCCTGGCATCTCTCATATCATTTTTTCCATCTTCATCTTCACATTCTCCTTTAAGCTATATTCATCTCATTGGTACTCGATTGGAACATCTATACTGCCCATATTACAAAACCTGCATGACAAAATCTTGTGAAATGTTTTCCAGAAAAATTAGAAGAGAACTAGAAATAGCACATTAACATGGAGTTAGCAATCCTCACATAAACTTACATAATTAAAACTCACATAAACTTCACTCTTACTCCCTAATTAAGAGAGTAAAACGGTAGTTATTCAGCAAACAAATTTACTTACCCTAATTAATTGAAAAATAAAACTACATATTTAAAGCCCAATGTAAATCAAATGTAACTTGCAAAATATAATTTGTGTTCCTTCTTATGAATTCAAACCCGACAAAGGACAACGGTTATGTTCACGCTTACTCCCTCCGACAGGAACTTAACGCAGAACTTCTGCAACCCATTCTTCACATCCTACTGACTCCGCATCCTTGTCACCACCCTTAAAATCTTGGGCTACTCCATTGTACCCAAGGCTAGTGACGGCCTGAGAGACCTCTTATAATCATCAAATTTCACCACAGAACTCGAATTCGTACCTCTTATAATCATCAACTTCATCACAGAACTCGACTTCGTAAGAGACGAAGTCCTACCAAAGCCCCTAATTCCCCTAGCCCCATAAGGCTACACCTTCCCCCCATTATAAGCTAAACCACATCCCAAGCCCATCAGTCTCTGGCCCAAATCCTAAACCACCCACTTAGGGAGAAATTAATATTCAATGACTGCCTCCCAGAGGACGACCCGTTAGCGCTACAACCTCCCCGTGTGCTTACGGTTTCAAATACGAAATTCTCCGAACAAGTATTTGGCGTCATTGTCTAGGAGGCACGACTTGATATTAATTTCAATCTTTATTGATAGACTGCACAATTGTCCTTTTACTTTTATTTTCTTTTGCTATTTATTTTGGTGCTGTTGACATTTTCCTTTAGGTTAGCCCTTTTGTGTATGCACAGGAGATCACATGGTATCGAGGAAATGCTTCTCGTAGACCCAGAGATCGAAGCTACCACACACCGGCGCAATGTCGAAAGAAAAAGGAAATTAGTACTAGAATTGATGGCGGAAGAAATTCATAATCAACCACCTCCCCCCCTTGAAAATCCACCACCTGCGAGGTCCCTCATGGACTCCGATGTGCCCTTCAATGGGTCAATGCCAAGAATTGCAAAGCTTGAATTGAAGTCATCGTTGATTAGTTTCATCTAGCAGGATCAATTTGGGGGATCGCCCATGGAAAACCCCAACGACCACCTGAACACCTTCTGGAGAAGAAGGGCACGCTCAAGATGAAAGTCGTCACCAACGATGCCATTAGGTTAAGAATCGTCCCTTTTTTTCTGTAAATCTGATCCTTTTATTTTGATCTTCATATTCTAAAACATCAAATTATCAAATTTCAAGTCAAATGAAGGTTTTTGCTAGTTCATCAACTTGTCAGAAGTTTAACGGTTTCGTGATAATAAAATGTTTTGCAAAAGTAAGATGAACTAGTAAAACTCATATGGTTCACTTGAAAATTACTAGTCTTGATTTTAGAACCAGAAGATCAATATCAACGAACATATCATAAAAAGCAGGGGGATGTGGGGGTTAAATGAGCTGGCAAAAGGGAAATTTTCCTATTTGGATTCTTGATGCATGTGTGTCTTGTGTGAGTGCACACATTGTGTGTGTGTGTGTGTGTGTGTGTGTGTGTGTGTGTGTGTGTGTGTGTGTGTGTGCGCGCGTGTGTCACGCCCCGCTTCCCCAAAAATGTGGAGGCGAAGCGTGAGAAGGTCCGCTCAGACTTGAAGCTGCAAAGCTCCAAGCCCGATAAGCGTCAATCAACATTTAATTGGCAGGTCCTTACAACGCGATACGAAACAAAGATAATAATAAAGGAAATGAGACAAAAGACAATCTCAGAATATCCATCATATTAAATTCCAACATCACAGAAAAAGCCACCAGGCTTAAAGAGAAAAGAATCTAAGGGGCCAAACATGGCCAACAAAAGTATAAAGTACAAACAAAGATGCCACGCACCGACAACTAACAGGAATCCTAAAACAGAAAGGAAACTCAGCAAGGTCACCGGTGTCCACAAGACTCCACCACAGCAACAAAAGTGCGTCAAGTAGGTAAATGAGCATGACAAGACAGGAGCATGGCAGGGCAAGAGTAGCAAAGCTATTATCATTATCAAGGATTTCACGAATCACGATCATCACAAATCACGAATCACGAATCACGAATCACGAATCACGAATCACGAATGTTTTGTAGATGTTTACGCCTTACAGCTGAAATTGTCTTTCTTTCACGCTGATTGGCCGCTTAACACTACCCCAAAAACCCAGAGTTTACGCCTTACCGCTGCAGTTGCTGATCGGGCAGACTCCCAGTTGATTGGTTGCTTAACTCTTACCCCCAATACCCACACGTAGACGAGCCAGGGTCCCTGTATAGGAGCTCAGTAAATGAGCCAGGGTTGCCCCGCACGGGAGCTCGTTTCTATATCACGAATCAGGAAGTGTATTTGGCATAGGGGTGCACCTAGCCTCAATATCGAGCGTTGGGGTTAGCAACTCACTATGCTCGCTTCTGGTCACGAGCCAGGAAGTACAAGTATTGTAGCGTGTGCTACGAATGCAACATTCAACATGGATAGCATGGATGACATGGAAAGTTATAATGCATTGCGTACAGTTATAGTATTAAAACATGGCAGATAATCGCGTACCGTTAATTGGAAGTAAACATGGCAGTTTAGTATGCATGAACAACAAGTTAAAAGGGTTGGATCTAGCTTCGTTGTCAAGCTAGATCAATTGGCGTCTAGGCGGCTATCATTTCACCGTCTAGTCTCTTTTACGCTACAACAAGCAATTGGCCCAAAATATGGCCTAAACACTAAGTGGCAAGTTTCACTAGCCTCACGCCAAGGAAGACGATCAACGAGGCACGTCACGAAAAGTTATCTACGGGGAGGAAATCGCTGCCACAGAGAAACAATCATCAAACAACATCCAACCTAGTTTATTATTAGGGTTTCAATAAAATCACAAGGAGAGTTATAAGAAAACCAAAGGATCGAACCCTATCGTATAGAAGCGGAAGATCGATGCCGAGCAAGCACGACAATGGAAGAACGATCCGGAGATCCATGGTTCAGATCTGGAAAGTGGGAGAAAACTGGAGAAATAGGGGTTGATGGGGTTTTTGGGGGTTTTCCGGCGACCTAAAGGTGGTGGCCGGCCAAAATGGCGAGAGGGAAGCTCCAAGGGAGGAAGGAATGGCTTGGGATGAAGGAGGAAGGGTTTGGGGATGAAGGGGGATGATTTGGGAAAGGAGGAGGTTCAGGAGAAGAGAGGGAAGAGAAGAAAACGATTGGGGGTTTATATAGAAAATCGTGTGGCGGCTAGGGCAAACCTAGGGTTTCTGGGTGAATTAGTCGGTCAAATAAGGGTGGCTGACCGACTAGTTTGGGAACTAGCTAGTCGGTCGAATAAGTGTGACCGACTAAGAGCAAACATTAACTCCTGTAGGAAAAATGAGCTTTGAATTAGTCGGTCTATGAAGGCTTGTCAACTGACTAGTTTGAGAACTAGTCGGTCGGTGAGTGTTCATAGACCGACTAAGAGTAAACAGTAACTCGGCTGGGAAGATGATCAATGAACTAGTCGGTTGAAGAACAATGGCTGACTGACTAGATTACAATCTAGTCGGTCGAAAGATGTTCTCAGACCGACTAAAGATAAACAGTAACTTAGGGGAAATTAATCAAAGGAACTAGTCGGTTGAAGAACAAGTTCTGACCGACTAGTTTCACATCTAGTCGGTCGGTGGTTGTTCTTAGACCGACTAACGATAAACAGTAACTCCTGACTTATAATCAAAGCCCACTAGTCGGTCCATGAAGGATTGCCGACCGACTAGATCTCAATCTAGTCGGTTGGTTCTCCTTCTTGAACCAACTAACGTGCACGAAAAGTGTCGAATCGGAGCGCGAAGCCCCGGGAAGATTTCTACGGCTTCTAGGATCGATTTATACTCTAAGATATGAGCGATAAGAAGCTCGTCATGAGTGACTTACTCCAAGATCAACGATATAAGGAAGAGACTAGAAAATCACAACGAAACGATCGAAAACGAAAGCGACGGAGATGGGAAATCACGCATACGGAGAAAATCCACCAAACATATATATATATTATCGATAACACTAACATAGAAAAACCAGTCGTTACATCATCCCCAACTTAAAATAAAGTCCGTCCTCGGACTTTCTAACATATCTAGTCGCTTTCGTAACTACCCTCAATCAATATCACATTAATATTCAACCATGTATGGTCATTTCAAGTGCTTATATACGCACTAGGTAATCATATATTAACACCACTATCATGCACATCATACACTTATACTTATTACAATCAGTCAATTTCAAACACGTATTTCATTCATTCATATAGTCACAACATCCTTATATAACTATTAAATACTTATTACATACCATGGTGCACCTACTCACAAATGACCAAATAGTTCACGCCACATTTAGATAACTGCCTATGAACCACAATAATAAGGATACACTACTCCCTATATCTCCTAGTGTACATCCAATACCAAACAATCAACATGTGTAATCACACCATACCATTATTAAAACAAGTTCACTATATCTAATATACATTCACCATTATAATTTCACAATTTATAGTCATTCAAATGCATGCACACATTTCACCATATTGTCACTTCATATATAGCCCTATAGTTATATTCACGACACACCACACACACCATAGTCATCAATTCCTATAACTAGCACATACTTACCCGTGCATGGTGCACATCCACGCACGCTAATGTAACATTCATTTATACCACTATATACTCAGCACATATACACACTTAGCTTTAGCTAGCACACAAATATTCACGCAGCCAAGTCCTTAGTGAATAACTATACCACAAGACCAACTCATATAACTATATATTGGTACAGCCACCCACAATCGTGTGCGTAACACAACCAGGCACAAACAATTTAATCATCATACATACATCATCCATCACTATACACCAACCACATACAAATACACCAACGTACATAGAGTATACCCACTCAAGCTTGAGTGAGACTCAAAATCATAGCAGAATAATTCCATGTACATAACATAGCATCCATACATATGCCAATACTATCTAATGCATACACGTCTACCAACATAACCACATACATATCTAAATGTCAACACCCTTAATATCTAATCAGGTAATATCGCATATTTCAATCACTTCATATACCATGATATTATTACAAACATTAGCACACCTATAATTACATTATTCCCCCTAATAAGTACAGTCATCGTTTAGTCACATACATGTATCATATATTCATACCATATCCATCCATCTATAATTGGCACACCAATACACTTACTTCATCCATTAGTTAAGATATGCAATAGCCGGGTATACCTTATGGTATACACGCATACGACATCCACGATAGCAAGCAATACCAATCAAAATTATATTTCTACTACCATATATAAATCACCTATATACTCACGCAGCAATTACATAACTACTCACGTCTACGTACAATACGTAACTACGTACGAGCACACACTCACACGTACAACACATAGGTCACATAATAGGCCTACCCACTTTAACTATACGTACACCTATTATTATCACACCCAGCATACATATAGTTTAACCAATCATATTATTCCAACCATCATAAGTATCTCCAACTACATACACTCTATTCAGACATTCCAATACAGAATCTTATATACATAGACGCCCCTAGAGTGGTATAGCTATCCTCGCACATATCCATAAATATTAACACACTTACAATTTCATAACATCATGAATAACTCTGAGTATGTAGATATCACACAATAGGCAAACATTATCATGCTATAGGGGGTACACTCTTCAAGCCTACATACTCAACTTAGGCACATGCGCTACGACAACATCACCAAAAGTCTAAGGACCCACTACTAAACTGGCGTGACGTAAACAACGGCAAACACTAGTGAGATAACTAGGCAGAAGGAAGGAAACCAAGATTAGATGGCGTAACGAAACAAGATCGTAAAAATGAGTTCAGGCAGGGCGAGGAGAAGGAGGTAAATAGATCAAGTGAAACTGAGATATAATTGTGGATGTTTAGGCGGAGAAGAAAGATGTAAACATTACTCTCATAAGTTTTCGGAAATAGAACGTGAATAGCGAAAGTCAAAAACACTAAAAGTATAAAACGGTCATATTTTGAAAAGTTGGAGTTCTCCTCCGCATAAACGATATTTGAAGATCGATAAAATAAGTTGTTCGAAATAAGTTTGAGTTGAATACACATAATAAGAGGAAATGATTTATTGGCTTAACGGAAATCATTATGAAAGGAAGTAAAGCGTTCATACGAACATTAAGGACGTAGTTTTAGAAAATATTATACGGCAGTGATTTAACAAGGTTGGCAAAAGTTTCGAAACGAAATTAAATTAACGAAAGAATTTTAAACTCGTGCTAAATACTTTCAAAGTCTTTAAGCCAGGAAAAGCTTAAATAATCAATACTGAAACCACCTTTTAGTGTAACCAGGATTTGCCAAAAGAAATCGTTTTACACAAAGCTCTTAATATAAGGGCTAATGAGCCTAGCACGGATATATGAAAATATTCGAAATTCAATTTAGTTTAGAAATTATTCTAAAAGCATGTATGGTGAACGGAAAAATTAGTAGTAGGTTTATCAAAATTTGTAATAAGCTTTAAAACCAAATTATGGGAGGTCCAGGTCAGAAAATGGTTACGAAAACGTAATTTTCCAAAAATTGTAACAGAGAAAATGTTGAACATATCTTTGGTTTGTTGAAAGCTAAAATCATGTGTGACTCGGAAGGTATATTAAGGGAGCGTGATGAATCATTTGAATGGCATAAATAAGAAAGGAAAAGCTTATAAATCAAATTGAGAAAAATAGAAATACGCTCAGAACTAAATTGATTTATGAAAAGGGATGAGATATTTAAATAGGTATGAAAGTAAAGGTTGGAAAAACATTATAAACAGTAATCAAATCTCGTCAAAAATTTAGAAATTCAAATAAATAAATAAATTTAAGTCAAAGAAGGGTATGAGGTATAAGTATACACATTTTAAAGTTCCGAACAAATGTAAACTTAGGAAAAGGAAGTCGAAAAGATACTTTCAGAAAATTCAAGATTTGCAATGGAGTGGTTCGAAAATATTATACGACAGTAGCTTAATATAATACTTCGGCAAAAATTTCGAAATTCAAAGAATGAAATCCGATCAACTATATTGTGAAAATTTAGGCCCATGCTAAAAGCTTCCAAGTTTTAAAATTGAAGAGAAATTCCGAATAAATAACATTTAAAATACTCTTTAGAGGGACCCGGATTTGCCAAACAACTGATTTTTATACAAGACCTTAAAGTACGAGTGCAATGAACCTAGTACTGATATATGAAAATAATTGAAGTTCTATTTAACTTGGAAGAGATTTTAAAGTGTGTATGCAATGCGATTAAAATGGATCTCATAGTTAGAAAAATGGTATGTCGAATTTTTCAAAATAGTAATAGAGTCTTTAAACCGAAATACGAAATTATAGATTAGAAAATGGTTACGAGATAGCAATTATAATTACAACCATTAGACTCCGAAATCTACAAGGAATTTGACTCAATCGAAAAGTGAGAAATTTAAGTATTTACGTAGCGGGTTTAAAACAAAAGTTAAACTTAGCGAAAGCTTTAATAAGGGAAATCGAAAAATAACTTTAAAAGAAATTAAGCCTTGCGAATGGGGACATTCGAAGGATCAACGATTATCGAAACGTGGTGGTCATGGGAATCGAGGCAAGGGATTTGGTCGGATGATCCAAGCGTAAACACACCTAGGAGGTGACTTAGGAAAATCTATGGGAAACTCCTGCGGTCAACCAACTAAGGGACTAAGCGCTAAGACTCTCTAAGGAGCTAGACGGTAATGAAATGAGTTCAGCTTGGTCCGAAATCGATGATCCCAAGCTAGAGACCAAAGAATTCAAGAAGTTTATCCTAGTCAAAGCTAGACAGGAACCACAAAGGTAACTCCTATGACGACAAAATCAACTCCTAGCGGGGAGTCTAACTAACAATCAGGGGCCCCTAACTAGCAAGCACGGACGTCTAACTAAGTCTTCCTACCACCTAGTGACATAGGAAAACTACTAGACTCAAGGCTATAGACTCGGATGTTGCAATTTATTTAATGGACATTCCATAGTTATTATCGTTGTTCCGATAATTCGCAATTGCAAGACGGACCTGCATGGGCCGCCAATAAAACCTGTCACGCCCCGCTTCCCCAAAAATGTGGAGGCGAAGCGTGAGAAGGTCCGCTCAGACTTGAAGCTGCAAAGATCCAAGCCCGATAAGCGTCAATCAACATTTAATTGGCAGGTCCTTGCAACGCGATACGAAACAAAGATAATAATAAAGGAAATGAGACAAAAGACAATCTCAGAATATCCATCATATTAAATTCCAACATCACAGAAAAAGCCACCAGGCTTAAAGAGAAAAGAATCTAAGGGCCCAAACATGGCCAACAAAAGTACAAAGTACAAACAAAGGTGCCACGCACCGACAACTTACAGGAATCCTAAAACAGAAAGGAAACTCAGCAAGGTCACCGGTGTCCACAAGACTCCACCACAGCAACAAAAGTGCGACAAGTAGGTAAACGAGCACGACAAGACAGGAGCATGGCATGGCAAGAGTAGCAAAGCTACTATCATTATCAAGGATTTCATGAATCACGAATCACGAATCATGAATCACGAATGTTTTGTAGATGTTTACGCCTTACAGCTGAAATTGTCTTTCTTTCACGCTGATTGGCTGCTTAACACTACCCCAAAAACCCAGAGTTTACGCCTTACCACTGCAGTTGCTGATCGAGCAGACTCCCAGTTGATTGGCCGCTTAACTCTTACCCCCAATACCCACATGTAGAAGAGCCAGGGTCCCTGCACAGGAGCTCAGTAAATGAGCCAGGGTTGCCCCGCACGGGAGCTCGTTTCTATATCACGAATCAGGAAGTGTATTTGGCATAGGGGTGCACCTACCCTCAATATCAAGCGTTGGGGTTAGCAACTCACTATGCTCGCTTCTGGTCACGAGCCAGGAAGTACAAGTATTGTAGCGTGTGCTACGAATGCAACATTCAACATGGATAGCATGGATGACATGGCAAGTTATAATGCATTGCGTACAGTTATAGTATTAAAACATGGCAGATAATCGCGTACCATTAATTGGAAGTAAACATGGCAGTTTAGTATGCATGAACAACAAGTTAAAAGGGTTGGATCTAGCTTCGTTGTCAAGCTAGATCAATTGAGGTAGCGGGTCTAGTTTCGTTGTCAAACTAGATCAATTGGTGTCTAGGCATCTATCATTTCACCGTCTACTCTCTTTTACGCTACAACAAGCAATTGGCCCAAAACATGGCCTAAACACTAAGTGGCAAGTTTCACTAGCCTCACGCCAAGGAAGACGATCAACGAGGCATGCCACGAAAAGTTATCTATGGGGAGGAAATCGCTGCCACGGAGAAACAATAATCAAACAACATCCAACCTAGTTTATTATTAGGGTTTCAATAAAATCACAAGGATAGTTATGAGAAAACCAAAGGATCGAACCCTACCGTATAGAAGCGGAAGATCGATGCCGAGCAAGCACGACAACAGAAGAACGATCCGGAGATCCACGGTTCAGATCTGGAAAGTGGGAGAAAACTAGAGAAATAGGGTTTGATGGGGTTTTTGGGGGTTTTCCGGTGACGTAGAGGTGGTGGCCGGCCAAAATGGCGAGAGGGAAGCTCCAAGGGAGGAAGGAATGGCTTGGGATGAAGGAGGAAGTGTTTGGGGATGAAGGGGGATGATTTGGGGAAGGAGGAGGTTCAGGAGAAGAGAGGGAAGAGAAGAAAATGATTGGGGGTTTATATAGAAAATCGTGTGGCGGCTAGGGCAAACCTAGGGTTCCTGGGTGAATTAGTCAGTCAAAGAAGGGTGGTTGACCGACTAGTTTGGGAACTAGTCGGTCGGTCGAATAACTGTGACCGACTAAGAGCAAACAGTAACTCCTGAAGGAAAAATGAGCTTTGAATTAGTCGGTCTGTGAAGGCTTGTCAACCGACTTGTTTGAGAACTAGTCGGTCGGTGAGTGTTCATAGACCGACTAAGAGTAAACAGTAACTCGGCTGGGAAGATGATCAATGAACTAGTCGATTGAAGAACAACGGCTGACCGACTAGATTACAATCTAGTCGGTCGAAAGATGTTCTCAGACCGACTAAAGATAAACAGTAACTTAGGTGAAATTAATCAAAGGAACTAGTCTGTTGAAGAACAAGTTTTGACCGACTAGTTTCACATCTAGTCGGTCGATGGTTGTTCTTAGACCGACTAACGATAAACAGTAACTCCTGAATTATAATCAAAGCCCACTAGTCGGTCCATGAAGGATTGCCGACCGACTAGATCTCAATCTAGTCGGTTGGTTATCCTTCTTGAACCAATTAACGTGCACGAAAAGTGTCGAATCGGAGCGTGAAGCCCTGGGAAGATTTCTACGGCTTCTAGGTTCGATTTATACTCTAAGATATGAGCGATAAGAAGCTCGTCATGAGTGACTTACTCCAAGATCAACGATATAAGGAAGAGACTAGAAAATCACAACGAAACGATCGAAAACGAAAGCGACGGAGATGGGAAATCACGCATACGGAGAAAATCCACCAAACATATATATATATATTATCGATAACACTACCATAGAAAAACCAGTCGTTACAGCGTGTGTGTGTGTGTACTTGGTGCTGACAAAGTAGGCACCTTCTGACTGAAAATGTATTGGGTTTTCATTGTTGTAAAGTGCATGGAAAGTAAATTGTTGTTTACACCCTATCATGCAAATACATTAACGAATGTCGGAAAGCATTCAGCTGAGAAGCAATTTTTAATTAAAATTAATAACTAATAAATGAAATTTGGGATAAATGAATATTTGCAATTTAATGATGCTCATTAATGATTTTTAAGGTAAATAGAAAGGTCAATAATTGTAAATAAAAACGAAGTAATAAACATTAGATAATTTATTTATTGTTTAATTAATTTCATTGACCTTTAAGGCATACTGTATTTGGTTTAAAAAGCAATAAGGGGAATTGACAAAACAAATAAATTCAATTTTCAAACAACCAAAAAAAGATGAAAACTTTAAAACTTGATGTCTTTGCTCTCCTTGCAATATTGCTTCCGTCTCTTCTCTTCCAATGGTCAGCACTAGTAAATGGCATGGACATTGGCGATGCCACTGGTGTGACAGCTATAGGATCTGATGTGAGTAAGCAAATTGATGATATCATATTACTTGATGAAAAATCCTGGAATTCCATCAAATCCTTTTTGAAAGAATCTTGGAATATCACCGAATATGCATTTGCTGGTAAGCTAAGAGTTCCCATGCCATCAAGTATGATCTAGATTAAAAGGATTAATTCATAGATGACAATCCAAGGATTGTGTTGTTTATTGGAACTTCTCTGAAAACATTTGGTGTCAAATATCAGAGGTTACACTTCTAATTCAAATATTGTAATTGAAAATTAGATATCAATAAGATACGAAATGCATTTTATTTCCTTGTTTACAAAATTTTCTTAGCACCTGAAGAAAATTTAGAACATATTTACATATTTCTTTGTAATTGTTGGACACATGTAATTAAAAAAAGAAAACAAATCAATAACTCATGTCTCTATTAATTCATTATTTCAACAAGTCGGGGAAGAAGTTTATTCAACACTTAGCAGAAAGTAATTAGACGTAGAATAATGATCAAGCTTAATTAATGAACATCAAAGATGATGGCCGTGAGTTGATTCAATATTTTCTAAGGTACACATGAGATGCCAATAAGTGAAGACATTCTAAACATTATGTTGCTAATAGTGATTATGAATGCTGCTTTGCGAATGGAGCTTAATTGGGAAGATGCAAAGAATACCCCTAATCATTAGAGTTGAAAAAGATGGTCTGTGGTCATATAAATCCAGATAACATGTAACCTAATATGCAAATGGTTTAGAAGTATGCAACTGATAATGTGATGATGAGTGTGTGTGTGTGTGTCTATATATATATATATATATATATATATATATATATATATATATATATATATATATATATATATATGTTGACTAGGATCCATTCGGATGGATCAAACATGCGGATCCATCCAAGTGGATTTTAAAGCTAGAATATGTAAATAGAAAATCTGACCGTTGGATGTCATCTAACATGTCTAAACTAGCTCCAAACAAAATTTCAACTAATTTGGACATGTTTTGCCCATGCATCAAGTGGTTGCAAAATCGATGTTTTTGAATAGTTAAAAAATCGGCTAATTTTGCAACCACTTGATGCATGGGCAAAACATGTCCAAATTAGTTGAAATTTTGTTTGGAGCTTTTAGACATGTTAGATGACATCCAACGGTCCGATTTTCTATTTACATTGTCTAGCTTTAAAATCCACTTTGATGGATCCGCATGTTTGATCCATCCGAATGGATCCTAGTCAACATATATATATATATATATATATATATATATATATATATATATATATATATATATATATATATATATATATGGGAATGTTCAAATGAGAACTTTCTCCCGTGAGAACTCCGTGGGAACTTCCTCTCTTTGATTTTTTTTCATAGATCCAAACAGTGGAATGTGTTCTAAACATGTTAATACACATTCATATCAAAAATCAAGACAATCCCCCCATTTCCCCTTGATCAGATCGGTACAAAATGTTCTATTGTTCTGAAACCGTTAAATTTGTAACGGCTTGATCGAGGGTCAAATCCACCTAGGGTGCACCCATTATTTTTTCTGGGGTGTATATATGTATGGATTAAAGTGTGGTAAAAAATTTTGAAAAAAATTTTAAAAAATAAAATTTAGTTCACACAGGCAACCCTATGAGAACCGTTCGTAGCCGACCTCGCCCCTATATATATGTACATATACATATATATGTGTGTGTGCGTATGAGGGATCAAATGACCCTCAAAAATAACCCCCTAAAATAACCCCCTCTCAAAAATCCTATGCCCCCCATTTTTTCAGAAGATCCAAACCGTTCATCTTGATCTACACCCTCTAAATACCTGACCCACCAATTTTCAGCCCAATCCCATGTGTTTTGCACGTTCATCAACCATTCACAAAAGTTCTGTTCATGAGAAACCGTTAAATTTGGGTCGGATGGATGAACGAGCAAAACACATGGGATCGGGCTGAAAATTAGTAGGTCAAGGATTTAGAGGGTGGAGATCAAGATGAATGGTTTGGATCTACCGAAAAATAGGAGGCATAGGATTTTTGATATGGGTTATTTTTGGGGGGTCATTTGATCCCTCCTCTGTATGGATATACATTTGGAATATATATATGTATATACATATATATAGTACAAATGTATACATATACACACATATACATATATAGATATAAGTATATAGATAGAGAGAGAGAGAGAGACACACACACACACACACATGAGTATCTATATACATATATAGATAAACATGTATGAGGAGGGATCAAATGACCCCCAAAAATAACCCCCAAAAATAACCCCTATCAAAAAGTCTATGCACCCATTTTTTCGAAAGATCCAAACCTTTCATCTTGATCTCCACCCTCTAAATTCCTGAGCCACCAATTTTTAGCCCGATCCCAGGTGTTTTGCCCGTTCATCAACCATTCGCAAAAGTTTTGTTCATGCAAAACCATTAAATTTGGGTCGGATGGATGAACGGGCAAAACACATGTGACCGGACAGAAAATTAGTGGGTCAAGGATGTAGAGGGTTGAGATCAAGATGAACGGTTTGGATCATTCGAAAAAAAATGGGGGGCATAGACTTTTTGATAGGGGGTTATTTTTGGGGGTTATTTTTGGTGGTCATTTGATCCATTCTCAACATGTTTATACATACATATATGTATATATGTACATATACATGTTTATACATACATACATATGTATAGGAAAATTTTCAAATGAGAACATTTCGCACCGTGCGAAAATGTTTTTATCTTTTTTTTTGAAATTTTTTTTTTCAAAAATTCTTTTTTCCACCCTCATTATATGTTGTTATACCCCCCTCAAAAAATAATGGTTGAGAAATAATGTCATTTGGCCTTCGATCAAGCCATTTCATCAAATTCGCACGTTTTGAGACCGTTAAATTTGTAACGGGTGGATGGGTGCTCTAATGCCCAACGGGTTCACCCATTATTTTCCCTGGGGTATATAATTGTATGGATTAAACATCAAAAAAAGAATTTTTGAAAAAAAAAATTTCAAAAAAAAAAAAAAAAATCTTTTCGCACGGTGCGAAAAGCCTCTTTTTCGCATTTGAAGATCACTCCATATGTATATATGTACATATACATATATACATTTATGTATATACACTAGGCAAAACCCGTGCCCTAAGGGCACGGTTCATTTAAACTTTATCCCCAAAAAATCTTTGACCCCCTAATTTTAAACAAACAACAATAATTAGAATGCAATAATTATTAGGTCCCCCTCAAAAATCTTAATTACGACAAAATTTAGTTCTCCTCAGAGAATTTCGTTCCCATCAAATATTTAAAATTTGTAGTTCCTCAAGAGTTAGTTTCCACCAGGAAAATTTTGTGCCCCTCATTGTTTATTTAGTTCCACACAAAAAATTTAGCCCCCAAATATTTAGTTCTCACCAAAATTTTTAGAAAAATTTATTTCATATTCCCCACATTGTTTAGACAAATTTTCTATGATGAAGATAATAATTAAGTATGTAACCTAACTGTACCTATGGATTTAAAGAACACTATCTGTTCACTATCCTGTTTGTGTAACCTAACTCTACCTATTGATTAGACAAATTTTCTATGATGAAGGAAAAATGCTGCCCCAAAGTACATTAGCATGTCATTAGCCATATTATTAGATCCCTCAATTATAGTATCGTGCCATGAACTGCCTCCCAAAAGTACATTAGCATGTCTTGAACTGCCACCCAACAGTACACCAGCATGCCATGAAGTGCCCCCATGCCATGAACTGCCACCCAACACTATCTTGTTTGTGTAACCTAACTCTACCTATTGTTTAGACAAATTTTCTATCAAGAAGGCAAATTTCCCCCCCCCCCCACCAAAGTACATTAGCATGCCAATATACCCATTATTTAATCTCCCCCAGTTCATGCCATGAACTGCACCCCATAGAACATTAGCATGTCATGAATTGCCCCCTCAACAGTACATTAGCATGCCATGAACTTTCCCCTGAAATGGCGTTTCATTAATGCAATTTAATCTTTTCACTGCAAAAATTGAATATCAGAAAACAAAGGCTAGGGAAACATGATGAAAACAAAGGAAATGTGATCAATCAAGTGATTCCAGTGAATTGATTTTATCCCCCCCATTATTTGAACTGTCTCCCCCCAAAGTACATTACCATGCACCCCCAAGAGTGCATTATCATCCCATTAGACCCATTACTACCTGCTCCTAATACATTAGCAAGCCATGAACTGCTCCCGCCGTACAGTAGAATGCCTTGAACTTCATTTGATCATCCAAGGTTGGATAGAGGAAACTAATTAGCTTAATAATATTTACAGATATATTCATGAAGTTCATTCCCATACCCTTCATATGTATTGCCATCTATCATTACACTTTATAGTCTTTACTAACCTTCTAACATAATTCCAAGAGCTTGACAAACATTCCTCTTAAATCATAGAGTTTGACCCTTAGCATCTAAATTAGATTTCAGTAATCTTGCCTTCAATTATGCAACTGTCATAATTTCCTGTCATCTCTCAAATCATTTTTTTTTCATCTTCATCTTCACATTCTCCTTTAAGCTATATTCATCTCATTGGTACTTGTTTGGAACATCTATATCGCCCATATTACAAAACCTGCATGACACAATCTTGTGAAATGTTTTCCAGGAAAATTAGAAGAGAACTAGAAATAGCACATTAACATGGAGTTAGCAATCCACAGATAAAAACTTACATAATTAAAACTTCACTCTTAAGAGTGTAAAACGGTAGTTATTCAGCAAACAAATTTACTTACCCGAATTAATTGAAAAATAAAACTACATATTTAAAGCCCAATGTAAATCAAATGTAACTTGCAAAATATAACTTGTGTTCCTTCTTATGAATTCAAACTCAGAAAAGGACAACGGTTGTGTTCACGCTTACTCTCTCCGACAGGAACTTAACGCAGAACTTCTGCAACCCATTCTTCATATCCTACTGACTCCCCATCCTTGTCACCACCCTTACAATCTTGGGATGCTCCATTATACCCAAGGCTAGTGACGGCCTGAGAGACCTCTTATAATCATCAACCTTCACCACAGAACTCGAATTCGTACCTCATATAATCATCAAACGTCACCACAGAACTCGAATTCGTAAGAGACAAAGTCCTACCAAAGCCCCCAATTCCCCTAGCCCCATAAGGCTACACCTTCCCCCCATTATAAGCTAAACCACATCCCCAAGCCCATCAGTCTCTGGCCAAAATCCAAAACCACCTACTTAGGGAGAAATTAATATTCAATGACTGCCTCCCAGAGGACGACTCGTTAGCGCTACAACCTCCCAGTGTGCTTGCGGTTACAAATACGAAATTCTCTGAACAAGTATTTGGCGTCGTTGCCTAGGAGGCACGACTTGATATTAATTTCAATCTTTATCGATAGATTGCACAATTTTCCTTTTCCTTTTATTTTCTTTTGCTATTGATTTCGGTGCTGTTGACATTTTCCTTTAGTTTAGCCCTTTTGTGTATGCACAGAAGATCGCATGGTATTGAGGAAATACTTCCCGTAGACCCAGAGATCGAAGCTACCACACGCCGATGCAATGCCAAAAGAAAAAGGAAATTGGTACTAGAATTGATGGCGGAAGAAATTCATAATCAACCACCTCACCCACTTGAAAATCCACCACCTGCTAGGTCCCTCATAGACTTCTTTA
>CM061142.1:39360181-39389181 GCA_030789695.1 Scilla litardierei
GAGGAAGGTAACGATATGAACAAGTATACCGTAGTTCAATTAATGGGTACTTTAATGTCATACGAGGTATGCAAGGATAGAAAGGTGAAGTTACAAGAGAAGATGAAGTCTTACTTGAACCAAGACGTGCCTAAGAAAAAGACGATTGCGTTCAAGGCGGCTCCATCCACCTCTATCGATGACGAGGACTCGGAAGACGAAATGGACATGGAATCCATTGCCCTCATGGCAAAGAAGTTCAATCGCTTCTTCCGAAAAGGTAACTTCAAAGGCAATTCTAAATTTACTTCTACTAACGCCTCTCCTCCTTTGTGCTTTAAATGCAATAAGCCAGGACAAATCAAAGCGGATTGTCCATAAAACAAGCAAAAGGAAAAGTGGAAGGCGCCAAAGTACGACAAGTCCAAGAAGTACAAGAAAGGGAACAAAAAGGGGCTTGTCGGGACATTCACCGACTCCGATGATTCCTCAAGCGGAGAGTCGGATGATGAGCAAGTGGAGCAAGCACACATGTGCTTCATGGCTAGAGAGGAGCAAGATAAAGATTCCTCCTCCGATGATAGCAACAATGAAGGCGATGAGGTAACAATGGATGACCTTAGGAATGCTAATTCTCAATTGTGGTCTAAGTACACTAAATTAGTAAATAGGTATACTAAAGTAAAAGATGACTTAGCTAGCATTCAAACCTCGCCTAAAACTATCATCACCAACAACGGCACCGTTGTTGAAGGGTTGAAGAATGAGATTGTTAATCTCAAGACTCAACTTGAACATGTTAGCATTGAGGATCCGTAGGAACACAAGATAGCAGATTTGACTTCTCAAAACTCGACTTTGAGTATTGAGAATGAGAATCTTAAATCCCGTGTTTATGTGCTCACATCGCAAGTATCCACTTTGGATGCTTCTATGCGTTCTCTCACCGAGAAATATGAGAACACATTAGGCCGAATTAATAAATTCAATAAGGGTAAGGACCATTTGGATAAAATCCTAAGTGACTTACTTCCGGTCAATCACCACATTGGCTTGGGGTATACGATGGGAAGTTCATCCAAATCGGCCACTACTTTTGTTAGGCCAACTTCCGGTGACTCAACGAGTGGTAGCAAACACTCTATTGGTAGTTCATCTACCAATGGTGCTTCCACCTCGTCCACACCCTCTTTCGGAAAGAAACCCACCTTGGGTGGACCTCCAAAGAAGGGACATGCCTGCATGTACACCAATACTATGCCACGTAGGAACACACGTCGTACTCCACCGGCTTACACATATGATGATTTCTATGCTACACGTTCACGGCCACGTGCACACAATGTGAGACACCCTCATGCACGTGTTCCTCCACATGCACATGTACACCCACATCATCGTATGAATAATAATCCACATGCACCATTTCATCATGTTCCTTATGCCTATCCACGTCATGCATCACATAGAAACCAACAACGCATGCATGCACCCAATAGGATGAGGGCTCCCAAAATATTCACAATTTGGAGCCCAAAGGACACAAGCATGGATGAAAAACAAGTTTACATGAATGCTTATTTTTCGGATGTTATGCATAGTGTTAATTATGTGGGGAAGTCTAAGTCCAATTGGACTTGGCTTCCAAAGGTCTAATCTTTTGGACCCAATGACCTTGGGTACCATGATATGAAATTTTCTATCTTTAGGTACTCAAGGAAAAGAAAAAGAAAAGGAGCAACAAATTTAAATTTAGCTCCAAGGGGAATTGGATACTCGATAGCGGGTGTTCAAAACACATGACGGGTGACGCTCAATTGCTCTCCGGAGTGGTTCCCATTGCTAATGAAAACCGCGTCGTCTTTGGAGGCAACGAGAGCGGAACCATCATAGGTGTTGGTAAAGTGGGTAATCCTTCTAAACCCCTTATATGTGATGTTTACCTTGTTAAAGGATTAAACCACAATCTCATTTCAATAAGTCAACTTTGTGACAAAGGTTACAAAGTTAGCTTTGCGAAAGGAATGTGCCATATTTTAAGAAAAGATAATAATGAATTATTTTTTTCCGTCACACGCCATAAGGATATATACATCCTAGATCTTCCAAGATCACATGAACAATGTCTCATTGCCAACACATGTGAACAACACTTATGGCATCGACGTTTTGGTCATGTGAACTTTGGAACACTATTTAAGCTTTCCAAGTTAAATTCTATTAGAGGCTTCCCTAAGCTTGTCTTTCAAAAGAAAATCTTTTGTGACGCGTGTCAACGAGGCAAGCTTCCAAAATCGTCGTTTAAACCTGAGAAAAGCATTTCTTCTAAGCGGCCACTAGAGCTATTACATCTAGATTTATTTGGGCCAACTAGAGTTGCTTCATTAGGAAATGCACGATATGGACTTGTCGTCGTTGATGACTTTTCTAGGTTTACTTGGGTATTTTCATTATGTAATAAAAATGAAGCTTTTGAAAACTTCACAATTTTTGTTAAGAAAGTACAAAATCTCTTAGGAACCACCATTGTCACTATTCGTAGTGATCATGGAGGTGAATTTGAGAATTAGTCTTTTGAGACATTTTGTGATGAAGTTGGTATTACACACACATTTTCATTCCTTCCTGCACCTCCTCAAAATGGTGTTGTTGAGAGAAAGAATAGGACACTAGTGGAGTGTGCTCGCACTATGCTTGATGATAGCCAACTTGGCCATCAATTTTGGGCAGAAGCGGTACACACCGCTTGCTATGTGTTTAATAGAATACTTTTGAGGCCCGACACTAAACAAACTTGTTATGAATTGTTGTTTGGTAGGTTGCCTCAAGTTAAACATTTTCGTGTTTTTGGTACAAAATGTTTTGTTAAGAACACGTATGGTAGTTTGGACAAATTTGATCCAAGATCCGACGAGGGGATTTTTGTTGGGTATTCCTCACGTAGCAAAGCCTACCGGATATACAACAAATGAACCTCAACGATCGAGGAATCACTTCATGTTTCATTTAATGAAGGATTTGTTCCAACGAGAATTACTAATGATGATGACTCTATGGATGTCTTATGTGATTCAATTGGTAATTCTAACTCTATTAATTCTATTGATTCTATTGATACTAACCCGACTAATGAAGTTGTTGAGAATGTTCCTAGTGATCAAGGTATTCCCAAACGGCTTCATACCGTTCGTGACCATCCTCCTGAGCAAGTCATTGGCAATATCCATGATAGTGTCAAGACGAGATCTCAAGTCAACCACTTCGCTCATTGTGCCTTTGCCTCCTCGATTGAGCCAAAGAATGTTAATGAAGCTTGTGAAGATAGCGCTTGGATCTTAGCCATGGAGGAGGAACTCATTCAATTCGAGAGGAATGAGGTTTGGGAGCTTGTTCCATTGCCATCGAAGAACCACACCATCACAGGGACAAAGTGGATCTTCAAGAACAAGACCGATGAAAACTAAGTCGTCGTCCGGAACAAAGCTCGGTTAGTAGCTCAAGGCTATCGACAAGAGGAAGGTATCGATTTCGAAGAATCTTTTTCTCCGGTAGCTAGATTAGAATCAATTATATTACTATTATCTTTTGCATGCCATAAGGATTTTAAATTATTTCAAATGGATGTAAAAAGTGTATTTTTAAACGGAGATATTGTTGAGGAAGTTTATGTTTCTCAACCTCTGGGGTTTATAAATGAAAATTTTCCAAATCATGTTTTTAAACTTAAGAAAGCTCTTTACGGTTTGAGACAAGCTCCTCGAGCTTGGTATGACCGTCTAAAGAATTTTCTTTTGGATTTAGGTTTTAAAATGGGAGAAGTTGATTCCACATTATTTGTTAAGTATTCGAATAATGATATAATTCTGGTTCAAATTTATGTTGATGATATCATTTTCGGTGCTACTAACTTTGCTCTTTGCGAAGAGTTTTCTAATGTGATGAAGGATCAATTTGAGATGAGCCACATGGGTGAGCTCAAATATTTCTTAGGTCTCCAAATTCGCCAAATGAACGATGCAATCTTCATCCACCAAACGAAGTACACGGTGGAGTTGCTAAAGCGATTTGGAATGGAGAATGCCTCCGGGAAAAAGACTCCAATGAGCACGACTACACATCTTGATAAAGATGCGGGTGGAAAAGATATAGACATTCGTCTATATCGAGGTATGATAGGTAGTTTACTATATCTTACCGCAAGTAGGCCCGATATTATGTTTGCCGTATGTGTATGTGCTCGTTATCAGTCTCAAACTAAGGAGTCTCACTTAGTAGCGGTAAATCGTATTTTCCGTTTTTTATGTTATACACTTGATTTTGGATTACATTATCCAAAATCTAGCACATATGAGTTAATCTCATATAGTGACACAGATTATGCGGGATGCAAATCCGACAGGAAAAGTACTAGTGGCACTTGCCATTTTATAGGAAATTTTCTTGTCTCTTGGTTTTCCAAGAAGTAGAATTCTGTATCACTTTCAACCACCGAGGTGGAATATATTGCCGCCGGTGCCGCGTGTGCTCAAGTTCTTTGGATGAGACACACACTTAAAGACTTTGGTATAAACTGTGATACTTGCCCTATCATGGTTGACAACGAAAGTGCAATATGTCTTTCCAAGAACCCGGTACACCATTCCCGTTCTAAACACATAGATGTCTGTCACCATTTCTTAGATGATCATGTTGCTAAAAAGGACATCATATTAGTGTACGTTGAAACCCAGAAGCAAATCGCCGATATTTTCACGAAACCCCTAAAGGAAGACTCCTTTGTGCGGCTACGTTGAGAATTGGGGATTATGGGTGAATCTGAGATATAGGATTCATTTTTATTCAATAATCTTGCATGCTATTCAATTTCTTTATATTTGCTCAGGCTAGATTTATTGGAATTTTCTGGATTTTTGTTGAATTTTGGGAATTTTCGCTCGATTTGTTCGTAATCGTCAAATTTCAGATTTTCGATGTTTAATGGGGTAATATAATGATTAATGAGAGTATTTAGATATTTCATCCAAGTGCGATTAGGAGAGAAATCAAATATCAAAGTTTTTCAATTTTTGAACTCTCTTAGTCGGTCCAAGTTCAATGGCCGACCGACTAGATTCAGTTCTAGTCGGTCAGTGAATGAGCTTAGACCGACTAATTCTTGTCAGGAAATTTGCCTTCAGTTACTATTTACAACTAGTCGGTTCAAGCTCATTGACCGACCGACTAGATCATGATCTAGTTGGTCAGTGCTTAAAAACTGTGACAGACTAGTTGTGACGGGGACTGCCTTGTCTTTTCGCATTCCGATCGATTAAAACTACATTCTATCCGACTTAATTCCTTTTTAGTCGGTTTCTTTCACTCTCCAGCTCAAAAAACCCCTGACCCTTCGACTTCCTCCGTCATGTCCGATCATCTTTCCGGCCAAACCCTCCGTCGCCGACCGTCGACCTCTCCTCCTAGGTGATCCTCTCTCCTCTCCTAGCTTCCTAGGGTTAGGGTTAGCTCTCTAGGGTTAGATTCTCACGGCTAGGGCTTCATTTCTGTTTGCTAGGGTTTTGATTTAGGGTTTCTTCGTTTCAATTTTGATTGTGTCGTGTATTGTAACGCTTATGGCAAGAACATGCATCCCTATCCGTCCTTCGAGCCCTTCGCCGATGACCGTAGAACCATCCCCTACAGATCTCGATCAACCTATGCGAACCCCTCCTAGACGCCGTTCGAAGACCACCCAACCATCTTCGTCTTCGCCTCCTCTTAAGCGTAAGAGGACGGCGACTTCCAAACCACGTGCCCAATCTCAGCCCAAGCCTAATCCAGTGACTTTTCGTGCTCCCACTCCACCCGGTGCTTCAGATTCCGACACCGAGTACATTCCCGAGACCGAGACTTGTAGGGAACCCTCACCTCCTCCTAGGCAGCCTGAGTCTAGCTCACGACCCCGTACCCGTCAGCCTAAGGGAAAGGCTTCGATGCCGGTTGGCGGTGTTGATATTTCGTTGTGTCGCGATGACCCTATGTGTCTCGCGGCTTACAACCGTATTGAACACTGCCCGCTGCTTCTGGAGCATTTCGTTCAGTTTAGTGACTTCCTTGGCCTCGCAGATCTTCTTTCGTCGTCCGGTCTTCTCGATTACCTTCGATATGACCCGAAGGAGAACCCACACCCTTACCCTCGCCTCGTGAAGCTCTTCTATGCCAATAGGATTCGTGGTCAGTACGACGAGTCCCACTCGATTGAGACGACTGTTTTGGGGACTCCGATAGTCCTCACGGCAGAAATCTTAGGAGAGGTTTTAAGTATCTCCTCGTCTGGCCTTCTACCGTCTGACATTTCTGTTGATGACATATCCTCTCTTGATCAGGTCGTTCTCTCTCAGATTTTCCATGAGATTCCCCCCGCCATGATTGGTGTTCCCTCCAAGTCCTTCAAGCCTATTGCCTGGGTCCTGAATTTGATTCTGAAGTCGTGCTTGCTTCCCAAGTACGGCTCCTCCTCTTTGCCGTCCCAGCCATTCTTGAAGCTTATTTATGCCATCTTCATGGGGAGATCGGCTCGGATTATACTCGATAAGATGGATTCTTTCGAGTGTATCCGCAAGTCCATGAAGTCGGCTCATATCCCATTCCCGTGCTTGTTGACCCTTGTGTTTCGCCACTTCTGTGTCACACTTCCTCCTGACGAAGAGCGTCCACTTGGTCCTCCCCTGAACGCGACGGCCGTCAAGAAGTCTCTTGTAGCGCTCAGTCACGTTCAGAGGACGACACCTTCAGCGTCAGCCTCTGCTTCTACCTCAGATGCTCCCTCTTCCACTCTTACTGAGCTCGTTCATGCTGTGCGATGTTTAGAGTCTCGTAAGGCTCGTTCTGAGGAGATTCTCTGCCGTATCGCTCGTCACCTTGATATTGAGATCCCTCCGTCATTTAGGAGGAGTTGGATGAGGAGGATATTAAGGAGCTTGTGCGTGTTTCTACTCGTGCCCCCGTGGGTACTTCTGGTGATGCTGCTGCTGCTTCGTCTGCTGGTGCCCCCGAGAGCACACCCGTTGCCACCGCTCCAGCGGTGGATGCTCCGACTGGTGCTCCCGAGGCCACTACTGTTGCTGCTCCAGAGGTTACTACTTCTGTCGCTCCTGTGGACACTACTGATGACCCGGTGACCACCTCCACTCCTGCAGAGCCTGCTGCTGCTGCAGATCCTGCCACTTCCTCTTGAGCTTCCTTGAGGACTCTCCGATGCTCCTTGGATGATTTGTCTTGTGTGAGAGAGTTTGGGTAGGATAGAGTGGGGTTCTGGATGATTTTGACATTTTGATGTATTTTGTTGTATCCTCATAAATTTTGGTGTACTCTGATGATGATATATGTGTGATATGTTGTTGTATCTTTTGTGCTTCGATCGTTGGATCGCATTTTGTATGTTGACGGATGTATCTTTTGATGTACTCATGCTTTATATATATATACATCGATGTTGACATTATCTTGTGCACATTTAATTTTTTATATGTCTCTGATGTTTGATTTCGTCGCTCGACGATATTAACTTGGTTAAATAGAATTCATTTTATGAAAACATAGAATTGTTTTCCATGCACTAAATTAACCAAGAATGTTGATATTGGAGAGTATATTCCATAACTCAATTCGTAAAATTACTTTGAGTTTTGATGATTTTATTTATCGTTTTTCGCCTTTGGTCGTATTCTACGACTCCCATGCTTTTATTTGAAGCCATTGTTGTTGTCGTTGATCTCCTCCCGCTCTTTTTGCTATGCCAAAGGGGGAGAGATATAATAATGACATGTGCTAAATGATAATTTAAGCATTTTTCCAAGAATCTAATTTGATATGTTAGATTCAGGGGGAGTTAAAATATAAAAATTGGATTTCAAATCCGATATTTCAATATTTGATTCTCATTTTATATACTTCACTCGTCTGCTTGATGCGAATTATTATTGTTTAATTTGGAATTAACGTGTCATCAATGCAGGGGGAGTAAGTAAATTACATTTGAATTATTATTATTTATTATTATTTATGTTGGTTTGTCATCACCAAAAAGGGGGAGAATGTTGGATATTGGACTCCCCAGATTTGGTTTTGAATGATGAACAAACATAAATATATTGTGAACTAACAATTTGTGAGCGCAGTTATGGAGATCGTCGCCAAATTCACTTGAACATCCAAAGCGACGTCTCGAGACTTCTCAAAGCATGTGATCATATGCCTAAAGCTTCGTTGAAGCTTTTGGACCATTTTAGAAGTCATGAAGATTCGATTGAAGCTTTTGAAGACGGTATCGTCAAGTTTTATTTATAGTCTTTTAAGCTTCTTTCGTAGAATGTTAAGCCTTGAGTAGGTCTTACGTTTAATCTTCATAACGCTCCTATCTTAGACATAGGATCTTAGTAGAAGTCCATACTAACTTTTCCGAAGCATCGCGCTTCGTTTCGCGACTTCTTGTGCATGTTAGTTGGTTCAAGAAGAAGAACCAACCGACTAGATAGTGATCTAGTCGGTCGACAATCCTTCTTGGACCGACTAGTTTCTTTCTCAATTCATAGCCCTTTACTGTTTACAGTTAGTCGGTCTACGTTAACTCACCGACCGACTAGTTTGTGAACTAGTCGGTCAGTGATGCTTCTTAGACCGACTAGTTGAGCTTTCCCTGTACATGCAAATTTGAGCCTGAGCTACTGTTTATAATTAGTCGGTCTGTGTTCATTTATCGACCGACTAGTTGATGAACTAGTCGGTCAACTTTCCTTCTTGGACAGACTAGTTTAGTTTTCCTGTACATGCAAATTTTCACCTAACTTACTGTTTATCGTTAGTCTGTCTATGCACATTTGGCAACCGACTAGTTGATAAACTAGTCGGTCAACATTTGTTCTTGGACCGACTAAATCAATTTGTGCTCAGACTTCAGTTTTATCTCTTAGTCGGTCTTAGTTGAGTAACCGACCGACTAGTTGTGAAACTAGTCGGTCAGTTACTCTTCTTGGAACGACTAGTTCCTTTTGTCTGAACTTCGACCTATTCCCTGTTCACTCATTAGTCGGTCTACGTTGATTGACCGACCGACTAGTTGATGAACTAGTCGGTCGGTGGTTGTTCTTTGACCGACTAGTTGCGATCAGAATAGATCCGTTGGAGCATTAATTGAAACGTTTTTCTCTCTCTCTTTCCTCCATCCTATAAATACTTGTTGAGCTGTATTCATTGCACTCAAGGCTGATATTAAGACAAGTTTAGAGATCAAAGAGAAATCATTCTTCTCATTTAAAGCTAATTCATTTCCCTCTCAAGAATCTCTTTCTCATTCATTTTAAAAGAGAGATTCATTGATTGAGAGCCTTCCAAGCCAAGTGCTTGATCCTAGGTCACCATCAACCCCATAGCTCTCCATCGCTGATCTACATCTTGGAGCTAGGGTTTGGTGCCTTCTTCTTCCTCAAAATCATCCTTGCCCTAATTCGTAAGTATACTCAAGGCATATGTATTTTGTCGGTAAGAAGTTCTATTTCATTTACTTTCATTTTGTAAGTGTTTAACTCTCGGTTGTGAGAGTTGTGTTTGTGCTCCTGGGTTGTGGGAGTCACAAATTACTTTGTGTATGATTTGACTTGGTGAAGGTTCTTCACAAGTATTTCATAGTGGAAATCTTGAGTTAGGCTTTCTAACTCAAGTATCCGGAGGGGATCCGGGTGTTTGGGATGTAGGATCACCGGGAACAAGTCGGGGAGACTTGGGTGGATCCGAACCCAGTAATATCGTTTTTTGCGATTGTTTATTTGTTGTCGATTATTTACTATTCCGCATTTCCGCATTAATTGGTACAGTTTGCACGGTAATTAGGAATTAGCCTCTTAATTATTTTAAAGTACTATTCACCCCCCTCTAGTACTTGTGCAGTAGCTTAGCAGGGAATTACAAACTATATGTCCAAGACTACGCAACATTGTTGCAAGTGCATTGTACAAAAAAGCCTTTCGAGTTCCAGCACCGCCGCTCAAGAAGAATGTAGTTCCTTTATTTTCAAATACAGATGAAGTAATTGCCGAGTAAGCATGGTGTTGTGCATCATTGAGGCAATCAATGTCTTTTTGAGCATCCATTTGTTTAGCCTTATTTATAAGTTCCTGATGTTCATACAACAATCTATTGCCAACAATTGCATTCCAATCTCCAGCAGGAAGTGGCATTGGTGGAAAGTCGGATAGACACTTACCGTACTCCTCAAGCAATTCATTGATAAGGAATAATCCATAATCTTCAAGTTGGCATTGAGATGGGGAAGAAATTGCAAATAAAGTTTGTAATTTATGTGGAAGATCATCGCGAATGTGCATTGAAAATTCATTCCATAATGCAAGGGGGTCGATCGGCAAACATTCGATAAGAATAATGCAAAACAGTCTTCGTAATTGATATCCTGTTTTCATAATTGAAGCCTCGGAAAGACATTGTCTCCACTCGGAATCATCTTCCAGAAGACCTCTTGCAATACATGTTGCTTTGAATGTAGGGTACTCGATAGAATTGAATGTGCGTAAATTTTCCCACGATGTTGGCCCTTTAATAACTATTAGTAGCAACCGTAGATAAAATCTCTCACCAGAATTAGGGGAGGCAAAATACATTCTGCCAATTGCATATCCAGATTGTCTTGGAGTCCAGACCTTTGTTGACGAATGCCACACAAACTTTTGAGGAAATTTTTGATATGTGAGATCATGTGCAGACTCATGTAAAGCGCAACTGTACAAAATTCAGTCAAAGTTGTCTTATCATTTTCAGCCCTAGACCTTATTGCATCTACATATTCATCTGGATCAAAAATAACACGGTGTTGCCCTGGTAAATGAAGTATTAATCTTTGAACTAACGAAATCTCTTGATGCAAAGGATGCTCAAATATTCGCCAGGCTGCCTCAGGTGGTCCAATACATCTTGCATCAAGGTATTGTTGGATCTCATTTACTGCACCCAATACCATTGTGGTCCGATCATGACCTTTATAAATATACTTATGAATGTACTTCACACATCTTACCCCAGTACAAACTGCTACATTAATGTGGCAGTTAAAGCGCCTTGAGAGATACCTGTTGTGTAGCACAACATCTGGGTTATCAACCTGATGCCCCCTTATAGTATATAGATGCCCATTACTACGACGACGGTAAATAGGATATCCATCACGATCCAAGGTTGTTTCATCTGCATAATTTCGAGGGTATTTCTTAGTACACTTACCATTTTCCATACATGAAGCATTTGGATTTCGAGCACCACATGGTCCATATACCATACATTTTGACATAGCATCGAATAATGTAGGATCTTGAGCAGGATCAGGAAATTCAGCACATACAATTCTATCCACTTGATCACATGTATGAATCTTATCGGGTCCACAAGAAAGAAAAGAGCATGCATATGTGGAAGACCTCGTTTCTGAAATTCAATTGTAAATACATGTGCTACTTTCTTTCCAAATACATTATTTCCATCAATCTCCTTCATCAAAGCCTTTCTTTTTAACTCAAATACACGTGCGACTAAATCTGGACGATCGGTAGCCTTTTGATTAGGTAGTAGAGCCGAAGTAATTTCTGGCCACTTTGGATTTACGGTCATGGTAAGAAAAATATCTGGGTGCTGGTTATAACGTGTGATAGCCATCGAGTCTTGAAATATTTCAAACAGGTGACGTGCACTGCCAGTGAAAGATGAAGGAAGTATCATGCACTGTCCAATTTGGTCACATCTGGCATATGCATCGATATCTGCAAGACCCTGATAGAGCTCTGAGCCGAGTTTTCGTTGATTAAGTTTGATGAATGTCAAATGATGTTGCTCAATTGCTGCCCAAGCATCAACTATGAACTCCTGGAATAACTTTCCAACTCTCAAAATTGAAGAATACTCGTTCTGTCTTTCAAACAGACGGTAGCTATAAAACTCACACATGGTCAGGCGTCAACTTGAGGATATGTTTTGAACTGGATCCCACTGCTTCAACTCAGGTTCCCATCCAAGCTGACCATCAGGAAATAATAAGACGTAGTGTAATGGTAAGTATGCAGGATGAGTCTCATTGATTTGCATTAATTGATGATTTCCTCGAAGATGTAAAACTATATCTCGCATCCCGGAAGGTCGATAGCCATCGCCAGGTAAAATAAGCGCAATCTCATCTACGGTTGGGAGGTTATAACGGCGACTATCCTTGTTTGAATTGTAATGCAGATATACAGGAAGATCATGAGCACATGAATCTGCTTGAGATAAAACAGAATACGCCTGACAATATAGTTTGATGAATGGATTTATGCCCGATAAACAATTTTGAATAATTTGTAAGACTGCCTTGCTCAAATGTGGATTTCTATTACTTCGGAACTCCATAGCAGAATCTGGATCATATATGTAAAGTTGACAATAACTTGCTGTTTGATCCGGTTGGGGCAGAAGTGATCCTGTTCGATGGTGTAATTCTCCATGAATAGTAAATATGTTCGGGCCTATGCCAACAATCAATCTTTGATCCATTGTCACACCAAGGCTGGTAAATGCATTAGCTGCATTATACTCCCGAGTATACATTTGAAATGATTTTGATGCCTCACTGTCACCATCATATAATTCTCGAAGTGCTGGAGGGGGTTCATTAAGTTTCGGTAAATTTACTTTTCCTTGCAAACAACATGTTCCAAAAAGATGTGTTCTCAAAGTTGACTTCGACAACTGTTCATCCAACCAGTGTAAGGCTGAACAATGAGGGCATGGAATGTTCATTAATCCAAGATGTTGCCGACCAAAATCAACCTGAGTTGGTGGACCAGAGCCATGCTGAGTTGACCGACATCGGAAGATCAAGGATGAGCCAGCGTCTTCTTGTTCAACTAGAGAAGTTGTTAATCCAGGTGTTATTTGAGGTATACAGATAGGAGTCATAGATCGAGATATGTTTCGTTGAGCTTTTTCTTGTTCTCTCCTTTAACATTGAGCTAAACACCTAGCCAAAATAAAACCATAATAATTAAATAAAATTAAGTTACATTAAAGCAGAGGAGCTCTTATGAATAATAACCTGGCAGATGGTTCATCATCTTCAGCACATATCGTATCGTTGTGCGAGGCTGAGACCTCATCTTCATGTTCAACGGGAGAAGTTGGTACTGCATATGTGCTTTGAGGCATGTCGAGTACACTGGTAGGAGTCATATATCGAGATGTGTTTGCTTGTATTTGTTCTCGTTCTCTCCTTTTGCATTGAGCTAAAGCCCTATCCAAATTTAAACACAAAAATAAACACAACTAAAATACATGGCTTGGTGAAAAGGTTTTATGTACAGGCGGGTTGATAATGACCTGACAGATGGTCCAGGAACTTGTCCAGAAATCATATCGCTACACAAGGCTGAGACAGCTTCTTCTTGTTCAACCGGAGAAGTTGTCACGGCTCGTGTTATTTGAGGTATATCAAGTACACCGTCAGAATGCAGAGCGTGAGATATGTTTCGTTGTTCATGTTCTCGTTCTCTCCTTTTGCGTTGAGCTAAAGCCCTATCCAAATTTAAACACAAAAATAAACACAACTAAAATACATGGCTTGGTGAAAAGGTTTTATGTACAGTCGGGTTGATAATGACCTCACAGATGGTCCAGGAACTTGTCTGGAAATCATATCGTTACGCGAGGCCGAGACAGACTCTTCTTGTTCAACCGGAGATGTTGTCACGGCTGGTGTTATTTGAGGTATATCAAGTACACCGTCAGAAGTCAGAGCGTGAGATATGTTTCGTTGTTCTTGTTCTCGTTCTCTCCTTTTGCGTTGGGCTAAAGCCCTATCCAAATTTAAACACAAAAATAAACACAACTAAAATACATGGCTTGGTGAAAAGGTTTTATGTACAGTCGGGTTGATAATGTGTCACGCCCCGCTTCCCAAAAGATTGAGCAGCGAGGCATGGCCAGCCCGCATGGACTAGAGCCGTTGAGGCTCGGGGTCCAATAAGCGTCCATGGCAAGTTATGATGCGGAGGGGAAGGTCCGATCAAATGATTTAGCATGAAACAATAGAAAAAGCAGTAAAAAGATATTATTCAAACGCAGCAGGTAACCAACAAAGAGTTTAACATAAAGACTAAAACTGTACGTACCGGAGGCAACTAAAGAGGAAAGAGTCTGCGGGGGGTCCTCAGGTTGTGGCAGCTCTGTCAAGTCTGTGACATGTGCAAAACACATGTCAGCAACGAACTAATGAGACCATAAGTTAATGCAGTTATACAATTCTAGCAGTTCTAAATAGAATTTAAAAAGACAACTACACAGGCAGTCCTAGAAAACAGGAATAAGTAATGGTTATTCTAATCGATCTGCTAGGGGTGTCCATCTAGTCAGATCGTCTAAGAGTTGTTCATGTAGTTCTGTCAATCTGCCAGGGGTGTCTATCTGGTCAGATTGTCCAAGTCTAGAAAAGGTCAAACGATCGGAATGCATCCTTGCGAAGCAAACAGGAGTGCACCAACTACGATACAAAGATAAAGCCTAAGGACTCAAGCTGCGTAGGCGGAGGGGAGCTACCCCCCAGGCCCAGCTAGACTCTTTTGTCCTACCACACCCGCGAGTCGTTTCTGTTATGGACACGAGCCAACAAATGCTCCATCTAGACACGAGACAAGACAAGGATCACGAATGATACCGTGTATCATACCGGAGCGCACCAGTCACGGGTGCGCCAAAGCTGGGGAGCACCAGTTCTCAATGGTCACCCCCGTCGTCGATCCGAAACAAATCATTAATCATGAATGATACTACGTATCATACCAGAGCGCACCAGTCACGGGTGAGCCAAAGCTGGGGAGCACCAGTTCTCAATGGTCACCCCCGTCATCGATAAACTATCCATAAGCGAGACATTCCTGGACGAGCTAGAAACGCTCCACAAGTCCGTAAGCGAGCCATCTCTGGGCTAGCCAGCAGACGCTCCACAAGGATAGTGCCAACCTCCGTATAGGAGAGGCCCACGCCTGTGATCTTCTACGAAGATCCACACAATCAAAATGTCTGGCTTATTAATTAGCATGCGAAGTTTAAGTTGCATTTTAAAGGTGAGTTCGAGCAGAAAGTAACATGTGATCATTTTCAAGTATTTTGCAGAAATAAATCTAGCAGTTTTAACATCAATTCTAGAAAAGCATAAAAGCAGTAACTAAAGTCTCATTCCTTGCTTGAAAGATTCCGACAAGGATGTGTCCAGCAGGGTCTGGGTCAACCAATGGATATACGGGACCTGTACGATAATCTTATCATCACAATCATGCACTCTAACATCCACAGGCAACGACATAAGATGAGCCAGATTAACTGGGCCCGCTTTGGGTCACCAGCCTACAGTCCCAATTTAAGTTATCTTTAAATTAGTGAATAACCAACACAATAAAATTACAGTTTTTATCTTGTTAACATGTGGTGTTGGTTCCTACGGAGAGAGACTTACCTCAACATGACGCGAGAGCTACTCTGACGTCGGGTAGCGACGTCAGGGGTTGGACTCCGTTAGTGTGCACGGTACAGAATGGTGGATACTCTAAGATGAAACACTTGCACGAAATAAGTTCGTTACGATGGATAAGAATTATTAGGCAAACCTAAAACGTCTACTGATCCGATTCTTAACAAGTTCTCTATCCTACGACAGGTTATACATAGATTTTAAAGTCACTAACATCTCATATAATAACACTCGATGTTACAACACCAACACGTGAATAGATTTATAAATATATCATTAACATAGATGTTCTGACGTTATAACTACCTTACAACAATTGGCAACTAGGTTTATAAAGTATTACTACTGATTCTAATAAACATTCTACCAACGACATTACTAAGTTAATTTACGGATCGTCTATAAGCAATCAGATCTTAAGTATCTAATGCACGCCACTAACCGTTGAGAGGAATCCCCCTACGTTGCTACCAGAGATCGTCGTGGGTCATCAACGGTCAGAGGGGATCCGTGCGTCGCTGCGACGCGAAGAGAAAGCTGCGGCCGCATGGGGGAAGATGCCGACATTGCTGCTGCGCGTGAAAACTGTATCTACAGCCGATGTCTCAGGCGATCACCGGCGGCTTAGGCGGGATCACGACAGGGGAGGGTTGAGGAACGAAGGGGACGTCGGAGAGGGACGGCTCGGTGCCGTCATGCGTCGCTGCTGCTTTGTCGCTGCGCGCTACTGCAAAGAGCCGCTGCTGCTGCAGCGCCTGAACGGGCTGCGACGCCTGAACGAACTGCCGGCGAGGGTCGCCGAGGGTTCAGATGATACGAATGAAGTCGGGAGGAGGAGGAGAAAGTCGGGGACTTGAAATCGGGAAGGAGATGGAGTAGCGGCGGCCAGTTGATGAAAACGAAAAAAGAAATAGCCCTAGGTCTGCGGGTTAAAAGAATTAGGTTCTTGCTAAATAGGGTTTAGATGGGGGTACAACTAAGGGGTATAGAGAGGAGTGGAATTAAAGAAATGTGGAAATTTGGGTGGTGAATAGCCAAAAATGATTTGAGTTGATACGTATGATAGGAATCCTCATTTGCTATTCAACAATGGGGAATTGGGTAGTTTGTGTGCAAATGGTAGAGAGTGTGTGAGAGGGTAGTTTACGGTTAAGGGGAAATAGGGTGAGACTAGTCGAGTGAAAGTATACCATGTGCAACTTATGCCAAAACGTTGTTTAAGGGGAAAATTAGTGCACAAGTGGGTCAAACGGTACTCGATAATTACGAGAAAAATACTGGGGCGACCGTGTTGATGAGAGAAGCAAAACTAAGAAGACGGATCACAATTTCGACGACGAGAAACGAAATTAAAAATAGAAAGGTCTAGCGACAAAAGTGAAAATCGTGACGTCTCTTCAAATAGGATCAAATCGTGGGGAACGACCCGTGAAATAACATTCCCAATTAACACCACAATTTTAATACTCTCAGAGAGGGTCACAACGGCATATCACACTATAGGGTTCGGTTACGGACAAAGTCGTAAATAAATACGTGCACGGACAAGGCCAAGTGCACGTAACGCGTATAAAGGATACGGGGTCCAACGGCGACGGTAATTATAGGTTGGGCACACGTCACGGTGTCTTTCTAAGGATGCAACCAAGGTGCTACGGTCCTATTGACTCAATGACACGACTCCCACACAGAGCAACAACCAATCAGGTACCGAAATTGTTATACGCACGGCCGTACAACGAATAGTGGGTATCGGTCGTTACATCCTACCACCTTAGAATAATGTCCGTCATCGGACTTTCTCAATTTCAGGCATGGCTAGACTCTTCTGGTTAACTATAGTAATTACCCTGATCACTCCTAGCACCGTACTTCAACCGACATATAACCTAATACATCTATATATATACATGCTCAGTAATAATATACATCAATTATTTCCCAACCATTATATCTTGTACTTATAGCTAGGTTAATATTATTCACACATACATTTCTAACTCATGGAAGTGCCTCCGTACCTCTATACCTACGCACAATCATATTCCAACATTCAATAATCACCCCATCATATACAACCATTGTATTATATATATAGTACACATATACTAAACATGGTATTTAAATTCATCACAAATTTAAAACCGAAAATACCTATATCTACTCAATATAACCTACAAAAGGTATATCCCCGAGTATACATTCAACACATCAATCATAACTGTTGCGAGGTGGAACTCGCGTACAATGAATTTGTATTGCGGGGAACCGAGGGCACGGTGGTTATGTTGAGAAGGGGGTTTAGGTGGGCTGTTTAACAAGTGATTAGTGGGGTGAAGAGGTTGGACTTAACGCCGGGGGTGGCAACGGAGTCGAATCTCACCGGATGCGGCGGAGGAAGATTGGATGGCAGGGGGCTGAAGTTGATGTCGACCAAGGGGTGAGCTTTCATGCAGCACGAGCAACTCGTCAGAAGGGCGGGGTTGGGGTCCAACCCTTAGCCCCTACGATGCCTAAGTCAGTAATAGGACTTAAAACGGGGGCTAGGCACGCCGGTCGGACTAACGGTGTGTCGACCGCACGTGGCGAGCAATAGGTGGGAGAACAAAGATATGGACGACCTTTGCTCTCGTGTGTGAATGATAGATTGAGGGAGAATTTGCCAACCCCCTCTCCACAAGAGGAGAGGGGGTATTTATGCCTGACGGGAGATGACTAGGCGGGGCTGACCTGGCATGCTGACTAGATGGGCTGAGCTGGCTTGGTTGTCAGCGGAAGCTTCGGACAAGGACGTCGGGAACAGGAGTGCCTGACCTGATTTTGTCAGATGGCACAGCGGCCAGGGGGTGCTTTTGTCGGGATGTCAGGGCCGAAAGCATTAACTGTCAGTCGGCTCAACCGCCAGGGGGTGCTTTGTCGGATGGTCGGGCGGCGTATGTGTCAGTCGTGTCCTTATCCTAGGTTGTTTGTCGTTGGTGACGAACTAAGGGTCGGGATATGCTATCCCTGGCGTCGTGGGGCGTGGGGGCCAACCGGGTCGACCGGCTCAGAGGCTGTCCGGCCCGGCCGCACCTCCCGGTCGGTCGCGGGTTGTGGGCCGCTGGAACGGAAGGATATGCACCTGACTATGTCAGCGTGCCTCGGCCGGGTGGGGGGAGTGCTGCAAGGCGCGCCCGTTCCCGCGTAGCTTCGGTCTTCCGGGGTGGGGGGCCCTTTTATGAAGGGGAGAGTTAATGGGGTATGTCAGCGGATCCGGGTGGGAGTTGGACTCCTACGATCTTTAGGTCGTAACAATAACAATAATACTTAGCTATATTATAACCATTTCGCCACAACACCAATGACAAACAATTTCTTATTACAAGCAATACATAATCACACTATCATGTTAATCTATTCCTACAAACACAATGCATCCAGCCTAATAACTATGCATATAGCACATCTCACTCCTAGTTTAACTAACACATACTCATTCAAACATGTAAACCCTTCATTCATAACTATATAATAAACCTGTATTTATATACGGTATAGCTACGCACGTCCAGGTGCGTAGCGTAACCCAGCACAAACACCTATATAACTACATTCACCATATCCTATCATGCACGGATATATATAACACTATACTCACATCCGCAAACCACAACCACATTATAAAATACTTACTGAGCATACTCACTCGTTCTTGAGTGAGACTCCAAGATACATACCAAACAATATACAATCTATGTACTTATACACACACTCCTATATATCTATATGACACGACTCATCATATGTAGCCTTAGTAAATAGCTAGACATCACTATACAATCATTCACACATCAGAACATGTAATTCATACTTATCGCAAATATACGTATATACATTCACGCAACACATTCTTATCCTAGTATCTATAAGTATGTCCACTCGTACTCGAGGGAACACTAAGACTTATATGTATTCACATGCATTATATATTCACACCTATTATCTTACATAAGTATCTATACTTATTCATGTACTATATACACATAATCATTACATTCATCGCAATACACATATTCCATTATTCATCCATAAGCTCACATATACCTAAGTAATAATACTAAGCATGCCCGACAATGATATATATTCACACGAGCCGGATAATCCTCCTCATGGATCTACGGGGAAGGCAGAACAAACACAAGGCTCTAATGTGTAGACACTTCCAATATTTGACATCTAGGGTGGTTAAACAACCTCCAACTAACCAGCCCTATTTGGCTAGTCCCAATCATTATAAACACCAATAAAATTTCCAACTCAAAAGCTCGTTCACGAGAACCTGTTATAAAGATCCTGTTGTTCTCCGCTTCAATTGGTTCTTGTTTCAGCTGCCTCTAGGAATCTCTAAAGTTAAACTACCAACCAATTCTGGGTTTTCGGGCGTCAGACTTACTTATGATTCCCCTTTCAATCCAAACAACCAAGGCAATCTACTAACTTTCTTCCCATGTTTCCTGATCATTGAGCACTCGTAAAACCAAATATGCTCACTTGACTTGATTCAGAATTTTCATTGACACTTAAACTGCTAGTCACTATTGACTATAATCCATCCACATGATCTGGAGAAGTCATCGCCTTTCACCATTTGGTAATCTGTAACTGGATTCCATTGATCAGTACGCACTCGGTGCGTATTCGAACGGTCGACTTTGAAACTCCAATGACATTCCCAAGATCCTTAATTCCTTTAAATCATTGTGTCCAAAACAGATCATGTTGTCGATCTTATACAATCCATCATAAGATCAATCTCGTCTTCACATTATCACTCTGAATCTCTTCTGTTCATCTCTAATGATCATATTATTTACTTCAACAACGTTACTTCAAAACCCAGGTTATACTGTTGCTACTCGGCTTATATCTATATATATATGCTCATAATATCCGATGTATAACATTTCACTTGATCGATGTAGGTCTACGCCTTTAGTCATTAAGACAAGACTTCAAATCACCACACTTCGATCACGAACAGCATACTAAGAGTCGATCTCATTCCTTCGATTCAATGTTCTCACTTCCATGGTTCCTTGTCAAGTCGAGAATCCAACCTTATAACCATCCAGTGTGTTAGAAATACATCACTTGAACTTCATCTTATTCCTGTATTCTCACTCAAATCCAAACTAGAGGGGGCCAAGGAACTAGTCTAAACCTAACTAACTTATGTTAGACTCAATTATTGTTGGTCGTTTGAATAGTTACTGTAGCATTATTGTTACGATAAATCATTCGATCATGACCTGCATGGGCCACCAAAAAAACTGTCACGCCCCGCTTCCCAAAAGATTGAGCAGCGAGGCATGGCAGCCTGCATGGACTAGAGCCGTTGAGGCTAGGGGTCCAATAAGCGTCCATGGCAAGTTATGATGCGGAGGGGAAGGTCCGATCAAATGATTTAGCATGAAACAATAGAAATAGCAGTAAAAAGATATTATTCAAACACAGCAGGTAACCAACAAAGAGTTTAACATAAAGACTAAAACTGTACGTACCGGAGGCAACTAAAGAGGAAAGAGTCTACGGGGGGTCCTCAGGTTGTGGCAGCTCTGTCAAGTCTGTGACATGTGCAAAACACATGTCAGCAACGAACTAATGAGACCATAAGTTAATGCAGTTATACAATTCTAGCAGTTCTAAATAGAATTTAAAAAGACAACTACATAGGCAGTCCTAGAAAACAGGAATAAGTAATGGTTATTCTACTCGATCTACTATGGGTGTCCATCTAGTCAGATCGTCTAAGAGTTGTTCATGCAGTTCTGTCAATCTGCCAGGGGTGTCTATCTGTTCAGATTGTCCAAGTCTAGAAAAGGTCAAATGACCGGAATGCATCCTTGTGAAGCAAACAGGAGTGCACCAACTGCGATACAAAGATAAAGCCTAAGGACTCAAGTTGCGTAGGCGGAGGGGAGCTACCCCACAGGCCCAGCTAGACTCTTTTGTCCTACCCCACCTGCGAGTCGTTTGTGTTATGGACACGAGCCAACAAACGCTCCATCTAGACACGAGACAAGACAAGGATCACGAATGATACCGTGTATCATACCGGAGCGCACCAGTCACTGGTGAGTCAAAGCTGGGGAGCACCATTTCTCAATGGTCACCCCCGTCGTCGATCCGAAAAAAATCATTAATCATGAATGATACTACGTATCATACCAGAGCGCACCAGTCACGGGTGAGCCAAAGCTGGGGAGCACCAGTTCTCAATGGTCACCCCCGTCATCGATTAACTATCCGTAAGCGAGACATTCCTGGATGAGCCAGCAACGCTCCATAAGTTCGTAAGCGAGCCATCTCTGGGCTAGCCAGCAGACGCTCCACAAGAGTAGTGCCAACCTCCGTATAGGAGAGGCCCACGCCTGTGATCTTCTACGAAGATCCACACAATCAAAATGTCTGGCTTATTAATTACATGCGAGGTTTAAGTTGCATTTTAAAGGTGGGTTCGAGCAGAAAGTAACATGTGATCATTTTCAAGTATTTTGCAGAAATAAATCTAGCAGTTCTAACATCAATTCTAGAAAAGCATAAAAGCAGTAACTAAAGTCTCATTCCTTGCCTGAAAGATTCCAGCAAGGATGTGTCCAGCAGGGTCTGGGTCAACCAACGGATCTACGGGACCTGTACGATAATCCTATCATCACAACCATGCACTCTAACATCCACAGGCAACGACATAAGATGAGCCAGATTAACTGGGCCCGCTTTGGGTCACCAGCCTACAGTCCCAATTTAAGTTATCTTCAAATTAGTGAACAACCAACACAATAAAATTATAGTTTTTATCTTGTTAATATGTGGTGTGGGTTCCTACGGAGAGAGACTTACCTCAAAACGACGCGAGAGCTACTCTGACGTCGGGTAGCGACGTTAGGTGTTGGACTCCGTCAGTGTGCACGGTACAGAACAGTGGATTCTCTGAGATGAAACACATCACGAAATAAGTTCGTAAAGATGGATAAGAATTATTAGGCAAACCTAAAACGTCTAATGATCCGATTCTTAACAAGTTCTCTATCCTACGACAGGTTATACATAGATTTTAATGTCACTAACATCTCTTATAATAACACTGACTGTTACAACACCAACACGTGAACAGATTTATAAATATATCATTAACATAGATGTTCTGACGTTATAACTACCTTACAACAATTGGCAACTAGGTTTATAAAGTATTACTACTGATTCTAATAAACATTCTGCCAACGACATTACTAAGTTAATTTACGGATCGTCTATAAGCAACCAGATCTTAAGTATCTAATGCACGCCACTAACCGTTGAGAGGAATCCCCCTACGTTGCCACCAGAGATCGTCGTGGGTCATCAACAGTCAGAGGGGAGCCGTGCATCGCTGCGACGCAAAGAGAATGCTGCGGTTGCGTGGGGGAAGATGCCGCCATTGCTGTTGTGCCCGAAAACCGCATCTACAGCCGCTGTCTCAGACGATCACCGGCGGCTCAGGCGGGATCACGACAGGGGAGGGTCGAGGAGCGAAGGGGACGTCGGATAGGGACTGTCACGCTCCGCTTCCCAAAAATATGGAGGCGAAGCGTGAGAAGGTCCGCTCAGACTTGAAGCTACAAAGCTGCAAGTCCGATAAGCGTCGATCAAATTTAAAACTGCAGGTCCTTGCAACGCTAACGAAACAAAGATAATAATAATGAAATGAGGCAAAAGAAATATCTCAGAATATCCATAAAATAAGTTTCCAACATCGCAGAAAAGCCACCAGGCTAAAAGAAAAAGAGACTAAAGGCCCAAACATGGCCAACAAAAGTACAAAGTACAAACGACGGTGCTACTCACCAACAACTAACAAAAGGCCTAAAACAAAATAAAGCTCAACAAAGGCTCAAAGAATGGTCACCGGTGTCCACCAAAATCCTCCTGGCAATCATGGACTAAGGCTCAGCGTCAGCAACACATCACGTACTCAGCAACGACTGTCTCTGGCTCAGGGTCTAACATGTGACACCCAAAAGAGCAAGGGGCACATGTCAGCAAGTCTACAAGAGACTTGTGCAAGTGAAACTTGCCAACTCTTGTGTAGGGCCATGTTTTTAGGCCACTTACTTGCTTTTAGCGTAAAAGAGACTAGTCAGTGAAATGATAGCTGGCTAGACGCCTATTTGAGCTAGTTTGACAACGAAACTAGATCCGTCACCTAATTGATCTAGCTTGACAACGAAGCTAGATCCAACCCTTTAAACTTGTTGTTCATGCATACTAAACTGTCACGTTTACTTTCCTTACCTGTACGCACTTTTAACTGCGGCTGATCACTCCATATTTTACACCTTTTTTTCCGCATGATTGCATGCCATTTAGATCGTTCAAATCATGTTTTTCACGATTTATCGACAATATTGAGATACTTTTCACAATTTGTTGTTTTTGTCGTATTTCAGGAGATTTGGAGCGATTTGGGGTGATCCCGAGATACACCTACTCCGGAGTGCCACCGACGACTTCCCCGAGGGGTATTTTGTTATTGGAGAGGAGCGGAAGAAGAAAGAACGTCGTAGGAGCGACGAGGAGGCAAAAACACTCAGAATGGGCATTTTTGGTGTCTCACTCGGCCGAGTGAAGGAGTCACTCGGCCGACCAGCGAGACCCCGCTCGGCCGGCCAGATCGGACACGCTCCAAGTGTGCACTCGACCGAGCATCGGAAGCCACATCGGCCGAGTGACGAAACCCCATCCGCCGGAGTGGCACTCAGACGACGCCCATCAAAAACTCTCAACTTACTGTTTTTCATCAGTCTGAGCATCAGAAGACCCACTCGGCCGAGTGGCAATTACCGACCGCCCGAGTGAAGAGAAGCCAATCGGCCGAGTGACGACAACTCACTCGGCCGAGAGACCCCCGAAGTGAAGACCCCCAAGACCCCAGACTTACTGGAAATTCTCAGGGTCTCTCACTCGGCCAAGCGACTTTTGTCACTCGGCCGAGTGAGCCGCGCTGCCTGTAGCGTAAATTGCGATTTTCAGGCTGCGCAGGGGCAATTTTGTCACAGTTTTTTTGGGCGATTTTAGGGGGTATTTAACCCCAGATTTTAACCTAGGTTAGAGAGCTTTTCCTTACTTTTTGGCAGCCTTTTAGAAAAAACTTTTTAGCTTTTGATTCTTGTGATTGGAGAGGAGAGAAAAGGTTTATTTTGTTGGATTCTTGGAGAACTCTATTGGTTTGTCTCCCTCTCCATTAAAAATCTTATTTTTATTGCTTATTTGAATATTGCCATGAATTCTATTGCTATTTCAATTGATTATTCTTGCATTTGTGGTATGATTTGTGAGTAGTCCTAATGTCTTAGGGCGTGGGGATGAACCCTACGAGCCCAATTTCCGATTTGTGATGATTTGGTAGAACTATTGCTAGAATTGCTATTAGGGTTAGTTTGGGATCGATATACTACGGATAGCTAGGTGTTCATATCGATTGGGATTTGCAAGAGATTGGATCCCAATTCGATAGGAAACCCTAGAAATCCGAATTGGGTTGAAATTGAGTTTCCGTAGTATCGGTTTGCAAGAGATTGGACCGATACTAGGGTTCTCGGTTGCAATTCCATACCGATACCCGTTTGCAAGAGATTGGACGGGTAGGAACTATCCCAACCTAGGTCGTGGCCCGAGTTTCCATGAGAGTGGGCTCGGGATGCGATTGAACGATGATGTTGATCCTAATGCTAGCTTGCCTAGGTTAGGGTTTGCAAGAGATTGGACCCAAACCCAGGTTAGCTATAGACCGGCAACAGCGTGAGAGCGTGAGCTAGGTTTTACATTCAGTTACAACTAGTTCATCCGAAATTCTACCCTAGCAATTGTGATACCAATGAATCACATTGATGAGATACGGTGAGTAGCGGGGATTCCCTATTCCCTAGGTGTCTTTATTTGATTTTATATCTCCATACTTTGTCTGACGATTGTGACAGGATCGCCGAGAGGCAAATTCCCTCTTTTCTGTTCCTATAGCCAGGTTGTTCAGAGAAGGCACTGTCATACGTCCTCCATGTGTTCGATACCCGCTCGCTGCTACACCGTGCGCTTGCGGTAAAACTACACGGTCGCTCTTCCGGGTGTACGCCCGGGGCCGATCAAGTTTTTGGCGCCGTTGCCGGGGAGGCCATTTTAACAGTGTTCGGCATCGACCACCCGGTTATTTTTCTTTCTTTCTTTACTTTCTTCTATATCCTGTTCTAACTCTGTTTGCAGCCCTACTTGCATATTCTCCCCGTATTTTGCATAAGATCTTAACAGGTAGAATGGAGGATGCAATGTCGACAATGGAACTCAGTCAGGGAGATTATGACTCCTTCACAGACCTCCTTAAGGAGCTTGTCGATGAGGTCCACGCCACCGGAGCTTTTGCTATCGATATCAAGGACCCCGACGAACAACTGTTTGCTAGTTTTGTGATGGATCAAGTCTCCCCGGATGGGACTATCGGGGGCAATGTCAGAGTTAATGTGATAGACGACAAGTTATACTTCGAAGACGGTAGAGCAAGTGTCGAAGAGCACTATACTCCCAAAGAATCTTTCGAGCAGACCAATGTTCAGGGAGTTACACTCTATGACACTTACTCTTGCTTTTATGAATCGTCTGATGTGTTTCTTGATTCCAGGAACGAACCGGAGCAGAGTGAAGGTTTTGACGATGCTAGCACAGAATCGGAGAGCGTCTATTTCGATGCATCGTCCTCACTAAGGAGTGAGTCTGAGTCTTCACATGAGAGCACGCCGCCTGAACATGAGCTAAACTCGGATGTCAAAGGAGAAGCCAAACTCATGCGAGCTGATGAAGTAGAAGGAACGGCACCTCTTGAGGTAGAACTTAAACAATTACCACCGAATCTAAGGTATGCCTTTTTGGGTAATAAATTAACTTTTCCGGTGATAGTTAACTCCCACCTCACGCATGATCAACTTGAGAGACTCCTAGACGTTCTTAGGAGCCACAAAGATGTCCTTGGCTACACTATCTCCAATCTAAAAGGGATAAGCCCTAGGCTTTGCACACATAGGATCCATTTGGAGGATACCGACGCCACCTCCGTAGAGCCTCAAAGGCGGTTAAACCCGAACATGAAAGAGGTGGTTAAAAAGGAAATCCTAAAATTGCTCGACGCCGGTATTATTTATCCTATCTCTGACATTAGATGGGTTAGCCCCGTTCACGTCGTCCCCAAGAAAGGGGGGATGACAGTTATAAAAAATGATAAAGGAGAGCCCATTTCTGCACGCACCGTCACGGGATGGCGAATGTGCATTGATTATAGGAAACTAAACAAAGCGACCCGAAAGGACCATTACCCATTGCCCTTCATAGATCAAATGCTTGAACGCCTAGCTAAACATAAATACTTTTGTTATTTAGATGGGTATTCGGGGTTCTTTCAAATCCCTTTGCATGAAGATGACCAAGAAAAGACCACTTTTACTTGTCCCTATGGTACCTATGCCTACCGTAGGATGCCGTTTGGTCTTTGTAATGCTCCCGCCACCTTTCAGAGGTGTATGACATCCATATTTTCCGATTACATTGAAAATATTATGGAAGTTTTTATGGATGATTTTTCGGTTTATGGAAGTGAGTTTGACTCTTGTTTGGCCAATCTTACTAAAGTTCTTAAAAGGTGCCAACAAAATAATCTCAATCTAAATTGGGAAAAATGTCACTTCATGGTCACGGAAGGTATAGTCCTCGGGCACCTTGTCTCCTCAAGAGTAATTGAGGTAGATAAAGCAAAGATTGAGGTAATCGAGAAACTACCTCCTCCTATTAATGTCAAGGGCATTAGAGGCTTTCTTGGTCATGCGAGGTTTTACCGCCGCCTTATCAAGGATTTCGCCTCCATTGCCCGACCGCTTACTTCCTTGCTTGCTAAAGATACTCCTTTTATTTTTTCAGGCGAATGCTTGCAAGCCTTCAATACCTTAAAGGAAGCACTAGTTTCCGCGCCCATCATACAACCACCGGATTGGAGCCTTCCCTTTGAGCTAATGTGTGATGCTAGCGACCAAGCCATTGGAGCGGTATTGGGACAAAGGAAAGATAGGAAGCTTCATGCGATATTCTATGCGAGCAAGACATTGGATGACGCGCAGAAAAACTATACGACTACCGAAAAAGAGCTTCTAGCGGTCGTCTATTCCATCGAGAAGTTTCGGTCCTACCTCCTCGGTTCCAAGGTGATTGTCCACACCGACCATGCGGCGTTGAAATATCTTTTAAACAAGAAGGAAGCCAAACCTCGGTTGATTAGGTGGATACTCTTGTTGCAAGAATTCGATTTGGAGATCAGAGACAAGAAAGGTACGGACAATGTTGTGGCGGATCATTTGTCTAGGCGTATTCGTGACAAGGAGGATGAGAGTTTACCTATCGACGACACATTCGTGGATGAGAGGCTATACGCCATAAGGCCCGGAGAAGTACCTTGGTACGCGGACTTCGTCAATTACTTGCCTTGTGGAATTAAACCGCATGGGATGCCCACGCATCAAAAGAGGAGATTTTTGCATGAGGTCCGTAGCTATTTTTGGGAAGATCCATACCTCTTCAAGATATGAAAAGATAGTGTTATTCGGAGGTGTGTTTCTAAAGAGGAAGCAACGTCTATCATTTTGCATTGCAACGGTATGCCATGCGGGGGACATCATGTCGCCTCTAAGACAACCGCTAAGATTTTGCAGAGCAGATTCTTCTGGCCAACAATGTTTAGAGACACCCACGACTTCGTAAAGGGGTGCGATAGATGCCAACAGACCGGGAATATCTCCAAACGCAATGAGATGCCAATGAGGCCCATCCAAGAAATTGAACTTTTTGATTGTTGGGGAGTGGACTTCATGGGACCATTTCCGTCGAGCAATGGTAACAAATACATCCTATTGGCGGTTGACTACGTCTCCAAATGGGTGGAAGCAATCGCTACCCCTACTAATGATGCAAGGGTCGTCTCTAAGTTCTTCAAGCAGAACACCTTCCCACGCTTCGGAGTGCCTCGTACTTTGATAAGCGACGGGGGGAGCCATTTCATAGAAAACAATTTTGAATCCATGCTGAAGAAGTACGGGGTAAACCATAGGGTTGGCATGGCGTATCACCCCCAGACAAGCGGCCAAGTGGAGGTCTCAAATAGGGAGATCAAGCAAATTCTTGAGAAGACCGTGGATCGGTCAAGAAAGGATTGGTCAATGAAGTTAAACGATGCTCTATGGGCATATCGCACGGCCTTTCGCACTCCCATCGGCACCACACCGTTCCGACTTGTTTATGGGAAAGCTTGCCACTTGCCGGTAGAGTTGGAACACCGCGCATATTGGGCCATCAAGACCCTTAATTATGATTACAAGAGTGCGGTGGTGAGGCAACTCTTGGACATCAACGAGCTTGATGAGATACGGAGAGACGCCTCCGA
>CM061142.1:39389681-39461289 GCA_030789695.1 Scilla litardierei
CAATGAAATATGTAAATATGTTCTAAATCTTCTTCAGGTGCTAAGAAAATTTAGTAAACAAGAAAATAAAATGCATTTCGTATCTTATTGATATCTAATTTTCAATTACAATATTTGAATTAGAAGTGTAACCTCTGACATCTGACACCAAATGTTTTCAGAGAAGTTCCAATAAACAACACAATCCTTAGATTGTCATCTATAAATTAATCCTTTTAATCTAGATCATACTTGAAGGCATGGGAACTCTTAGCTTACCAGCAAATGCATATTCGGTGATATTCCAAGCATCTTTCAAAAAGGATTTGATGGAATTCCAGGATTTTTCATCAAGTAATATGATATCATCAATTTGCTTACTCACATCAGATCCTATAGCTGTCACACCAGTGGCATCGCCAATGGCCATGCCATTTACTAGTGCTGACCATTGGAAGAGAAGAGACGAAAGCAATATTGCAAGGAGAGCAAAGACATCAAGTTTTAAAGTTTTCATCTTTTTTTGGTTGTTTGAAAATTGAATTTATTTGTTTTGTCAATTCCCCTTCTTGCTTTTTAAACCAAATACAGTATGCCTTAAAGGTCAATGAAATTAATTAAACAATAAATAAATTATATAATGTTTATTACTTCGTTTTTATTTACAATTATTGACATATCTATTTACCTTAAAAATCATTAATGAGCATCATTAAATTGCAAATATTCATATATCCCAAATTTCATTTATTAGTTATTAATTTTAATTAAAAATTGCTTCTCAGCTGAATGCTTTCCGACATTCGTTAATGTATTTGCATGATAGGGTGTAAACAACAATTTACTTTCCATGCACTTTACAACAATGAAAACCCAATACATTTTCAGTCAGAAGGTGCCTACTTTGTCAGCAACAAGTACACACACACGCACAACGCACACACACACACACACGCACACACACACACACACACACACACACACACACACACACACACAATGTGTGCACTCACACATGACACACATGCATCAAGAATCCAAAGAGGAAACTTTCCCTTTTGCCAGCTCATTTAACCCCCACATCCCCCTGCTTTTTATGATATTTTCGTTGATATTGATCTTCTGGTTCTAAAATCAAGACTAGTAATTTTCAAGTGAGCCATATGAGTTTTACTAGTTCATCTTACTTTTGCAAAACAATTTATCATCACGAAACCGTTAAACTTCTGACAAGTTGATGAACTAGCAAAAACCTTCATTTGACTTGAAATTTGACAATTTGATGTTTTAGAATATGAAGATCAAAATAAAAGGATCAGATTTACAGAAAAAAAGGGACGAGTCTTAGCCTAATGGCATCGTGGGTGACGACTTTCATCTTGAGCGTGCCCTTCTTCTCCAGAAGGTGTTCAGGTGGTCGTTGTGGTTTTCCATGGGTGATCCACCAAATTGATCCTGCTAGATGAAACTAATCAATGATGAATTCAATTCAATCCTCGCAATTCTTGACATTGACCCATTGACGGGCATAGAGAAGTCCATGAGGGACCTAGTAGGTGGTGGATTTTCAAGTGGGGGAGGTGGTCGATTATGAATTTCTTCCGCCATCAATTCTAGTACCAATTTCCTTTTTCTTTCGACATTGCACCGGCGTGTGGTAGCTTCGATCTCTGGGTCTACGGGAAGCATTTCCTTGATACCATGCGATCTCCTGTGCATACACAAAAGGGCTAAACTAAAGGAAAATGTCAACATCACCGAAATCAATAGCAAAAGAAAATAAAAGGAAAAGGAAAATTATGCAGTCTATCAATAAAGATTGAAATTAATATCAAGTCATTCCTCCTAGGCAACGATGCCAAATACTTGTTCGAAGAATTTCATATTTGTAACCGCAAGCACACGAGGAGGTTGTAGCGCTAACGGGTCGTCCTCTGGGAGGCAGTCATTGAATATTAATTTCTCCCTAAGTAGGGTGTTTTGGATTTGGGCCAGAGACTGATGGGCTTGTGGATGTGGTTTAGCTTATAATGGGGGGAAGGTGGAGCCTTATGGGGCTAGGGGAATTGGGGGCTTTGGTAGGACTTCGTCTCTTACGAATTCGAGTTCTATGGTGAAGTTTGATGATTATAAGAGGTACAAATTCGAGTTCTGTGGTGAAGTTTGATGATTATAAGAGGTCTCTCAGGCCGTCACTAGCCTTGGGTATAATGGAGCAGCCCAAGATTGTAAGGGTGGTGACAAGGATGGGGAGTCAGTAGGATATGAAGAATGGGTTGCAGAAGTTCTGCGTTAAGTTCCTATCGGAGGGAGTAAGCGTGAACATAACCGTTGTCCTTTGCCGGGTTTGAATTCATCAGAAGGAACACAAATTATATTTTGCAAGTTGCATTTGATTTACATTGGGCTTTAAATATGTACTTTTATTTTTCAATTAATTAGGGTAATTAAATTTGTTTGTTGAATAACTACCGTTTTACACTCTTAAGAGTGAAGTTTTAATTATGTAAGTTTATGTGAGGATTGCTAACTCCATGTTACTGTGCTATTTCTAGTTCTCTTCTAATTTTTCTGGAAAACATTTCACAAGATTGTGTCATGCAGGTTTTGTAATATGGGCAATACAGATGTTCCAATCAAGTACCAATGAGATGAATATAGCTTAAAGGAGAATGTGAAGATGAAGATGAAAAAAATGATATGAGAGATGACAGGAAAGTATGATAGTTGCAAAATTGAAGGCAAGATTACTGAAATCTAATTTAGATGCTAAGGGTCAAGCCCTATGATTTAAGGGGGATGTTGGTCAAGCTCTTGGAATTATGTTAGAAGGATAGTAAAGACTATAAAGTGTAATGATAGACCTATGGCAATACATATGAAGGTTATGGGAATGAACTTCGTGAATATATCTTTAAATATTATTAAGCTAATGAGTTTCCTCTATCCAACCTTGGATGATCAAATGAAGTTCAAGGCATTCTATTGTACGGGGGAGCAGCTCATGGCTTGTTAATGTACTGGGAGCAAGTAGTAATGGGTCTAATGGCATGATATTGTACTCTTGGGGGTGCATGCTAATGTACTTTGGGGGGAGGTAGTTCAGATAAGGGGGGGGGGGATAAAATCACTTCACTGGAATCACTTGATTGATCACATTCCCTTTGTTTTCATCATGTTTCCCTAGCCTTTGTTTTCTGATATTCAATTTTTGTAGTGAAAAGATTAAATTGCATTAATGAAATGCCATTTCGGGGGCAAGTTCATGGCATGCTAATGTACTGTTGTGGGGGAAATTCATGACATGCTAATGTTCTATGGGGTGCGGTTCATGGCATGATCTAGGGGACCTTAAATAATAGGTATATTGGCATGCTAATGTACTTTGGTGGGGGGCAGTTTGCCTTCTTGATAGAAAATTTGTCTAAACAATAGGTAGAGTTAGGTTACACAAACAAGACAGTGTTGGGTGGCAGTTCATGGCATGGGGGCACTTCATGGCATGCTAGTGTACTGTTGGGTGGCAGTTCAAGACATGCTAATGCACTTTTGGGGGGCAGTTCATGGCACGATACTGTAATTGGGGGGCATTTAATAATAGGGCTAATGACATGCTAATGTACTTTGGGGCAGCATTCTGCCTTCATCATAGAAAATTTGTCTAAACAACAGGTAGAGTTAGGTTACACAAACAGGATTTAGTCCCCCTTCAAAATCTTAATTACAACAAAATTTAGTTCTCCTCAGATAATTTCGTTCCCATCAAATATTTAAAATTTGTAGTTCCCCAAAAGTTAGTTTCCACAAGGAAAATTTTGTGCCCCTCATTGTTTATTTAGTTCCACACAAAAAATTTAGCTCCCCAATATTTAGTTCTCACCAAAAATTTTAGAAAAATTTAGTTCATATTCCCCACATTGTTTAGACAAATTTTCTATGATGAAGATAATAATTAAGTATGTAACCTAACTCTACCTATGGATTTAAAGAACACTATCTGTTCACTATCCTGTTTGTGTAACCTAACTCTACCTATTGTTTAGACAAATTTTCTATGACGAAGGAAAAATACTGCCCCAAAGTACATTAGCATGTCATTAGCCCTATTATTAAATGCCCCCCAATTACTATATCGTGCCATGAACTGCCCCCCAAAAGTACATTAGCATGTCTTGAACTGCCACCCAACAGTACACTAGCATGCCATGAAGTGCCCCCTGACGTGCGTTTATATTTCATATATTCACGCACATTTTCCTTTGTGTTTCTTCGTGTTTTTCCGCCGTCTCTTATCCGTTTTTGTGTATTTTCTCGTTTTCTTTCAATTTTCTTTGTTTATCTGTGTTTGCAGGAGATTGACCGTGTAGGGGACGTTTAACGATGATATCACAAGTCCCCGGAGCAACGGGAGGAGTCGCGCGCGATCCAGGGGGTCAAACGTCAAAGAATTCATCTTTCAGCCCCTCACCCGGTCGGTTGGGCATCTCCAACCGATCGGGTGATGCACGCGTACACCACCCGGTCTCTGCCGCAGCTCATAAGGAAGTCACCCGACCGGTTCACAGACCGGTTCTGCGGGCGGCTGTTCTCTGTTTTTTCGAGCAGAATTCCAACCGATCGGGTGACTCTCACCCGATCGGTTCATCTGTAGCTGATGTTGAAGAGCTGAAGACACGGGCGTCCAACCGATCGCTTCACCCGACGGCTCCAAGATCCAACCGGTCACCCCAAGAACTCAACCGACCGGTTCATGTGATCGGGTGAATATCCGCCGTTTTCTATTTACTATTTGTAACAGATCACCCGATCGGTTGACTTGTCAACCGATCAGGTGGCGCTTCTCCTGCGGGTTTGGACCCGAACCACTAGGGTTTCGAAGTGGGGGTATAAATACACGAAGTTGGCCGACTTAAGGGGGATCTCTTCTCAGTTTTTTTAGGGATTTTGCCCCTTTCTCTTGTGAGCTTTAGGTTAGATTAGATTAGGTCTTTTTGTTTAATAAGTCTTGTATGGGATCAACGATTCACTCAAGATAAGTATTCTCCTCTCTTTTTCTCCATTGTTTGTGTTGTATTTCTTTTGCTTCATGATGAATGTTTGTATGTCTTTTGTGTTGTATGTTTATATGTTTTTCATCATGGAGTAGTATTGATGAACCCTAATACGGGTTAGGGTAGGATTGATGCTTGGGTTGTTTCATTTGACTTGGTTGCATGGCATGTGTTCGATGAAATGTGTCAATGGGGATTTCTAGCAATCTGGGTCCAATTCGTATGGCAACACACTAGATGTGTTGGGGATTGGGGTCCGGTGCTTGTCCTGTCAAGATCCGCTTCGATGTATTGCTAGAAATCACATTTGACCTATTTGGCCATTAGGGTTACGCGGGGGTGTTTCATTGTCATTGGCGGGAGAAAGACCGCCTCTGACCGTCGGGCCAAGGGGGAATAAACTTGGCGGTTGACTCCCTAGCCATAGCTCACGCCCCTAGTGTAGACATGGAGTCCTCGCGCGTGGGAACGGCTTGGACGAAGTGTTGGGAGATATCATTGTGGCCTTAATGCTCCCGGTTGCGGAAGGTGTTAATGGACATGGGAATGCCCACCGTCCGGAACCGGGTAGGCCTAGCGTGCTTGGCACCGACCGGAATATCGGGCCATGGACGCTAGGTACCACCTTTTGGGGCAATGTCTCACCCTGGGTCAAGTCAAATGCCAAGTGTCATGAGTGCTCTAGCCCGTGTTGGCGGGGATTCATTTCGTGTCCTTTTCATTTCTTTCTTTTATTTCTACACTTCCACCCATACTATCCGCGTAGCTAGCACATGACCTAGGCGAGGCTAGTAGCCACTCAAGCCATCCACCTCCCTGTGTTCTATAAACCCGCACCCTACACTAACCGTGCACTTGCGGTAAAACGACACCGCGCCCATACCGTAAACGGGGCGCCGGTCAAGTTTTTGGCGCCGTTGCCGGGGAGGCGTTCGGTTTGATATTAGCTTAGCTTGGGTTCGTTAGATTACGCATAAAAACACAAAAAAATTTCTTTTTCTTTTTTTTAAAATATATATATATATATATATATATTCAATAATCAAGAAATTTTTCCCCCGCCATTATATTATCTTTTTGTTATTCTCTTGTACTATTGACGCTCCTCTCTAGTTTTCTTATTTTTGTTGTCCAGGAATCTTTGGTGTAACCATGTGGAGATCAAATTTTGATGCTCAGATGAGAGGCTACAATCCCTATTCATTTTTGGTTTGTGAGACCTGTGGGATGGCGGGGCACGTGTATTATGATTGCCCATATACGCTTGAGAGCCTCCCCCTACACTAAGGCCATAAATTTTCCCACAACCATTGCCCAAACACCTCCCATCCATTTCCTCAACCTTATATCCCTCACCCAACACAAGAAGAATCAAGCCTCGTGTCTCTCCTTGAAAGTGCCATGTTTAACCAAGGCCAAATGTTACAAAACTTAATGGTACCTATCACCGAGCCGACACCGAGGAGAGGGGATGAAGGAGAGGATATACCCACTTTCATGGTTGAGACCACCATGCCATCGGCCACCATAGACACATCTCAAGCCGATACCCCATTTTTCCCACACTACCACTTGGATGACGAAGCATTTTTTGATGATGATAGTGAGGATGGGGAGATTTCTCTAGGATCTGTGGGAGAGACTTTTCATCTTTATTTGGATACCCCATATGAGTCCTATGAGAGCACCGAGGAGACCACAGAGCTTATGCATACCGGCGAGGAGGATGTGCATGAGGACGAGGACACCACGACCACATACGAAGGGTCCGCTCCACATCCACCTCCACAGCCATCTTTGTCACAGCTTCCTCCTTGGTCGGTGGTCAACCATGAGGATGTCATTCAGGACATCGAGCAGATGGAGAAGCATGAGCATACCGTCGAGGAGGATGTGCATGAGGGCTTGGATACGATCATCCACTTCATGGAGCCCGAGCCACATCTACCCCTACCGTCACACTCCACTTCTTCTACGGCTGAGCATCTAATTGAGCATATTGCCCCTATTCAGGGAGATTTTCATACTCACTCTCACTCCACATTTGAGTCTCGCTTTTCACGTCCTATTTCTTTAGACTCATATATTTTTGACACGCCATATCTCTCGCAGGACACAGGATCTACTTCCCTTGAGGTATGCTGCGGTGCGTCACTACCTGGAGAGCCACTTCTCATGGAGAGCGAGAATTCAGCCGTCACTAGTACAGAGGATAGCGACCCATTCTCAGGGAGTATTCGTCACCCGTTTATTATTTTTCCATCTTATGTTGACGATTATCTCTGGGATACATTTATTTCGGGAAATAATTTCTTGCCATGGACTAATGCACCTCGTCCTTTGCAGGTCACAGGTGGACACCTACGAGGGATGCTTGGAGGTGCATTGCTTGGGTCCATTGGCACACGTGGCACATTGCTTCTGGCGGAGCCACAGAAGGAGCAGTTAGAGCAGCTACATGCCCCACTTCAGATCTTGGATCCGCCTATGCTCAGGTGTATCCTAATCCAGTAGTGTAAAAATTTACCGCTTTCTAGTTTAGATTTGAATAATCTCATCTCCTCTCATTAGCGAGGGGAGCGTATCTAGGATTTGCTTTTGCATCTTAATAACCCATCATGTCGTGCCCTTCTATCATTTCTCCCCACATCGTCTTCCGAGGAGAACGAGCTGTATGTCTCTCCTGCATTCTGATTTCTTTCTTTTCCGATTTTCCCCTAGCATATTTCTGCATCTCATTGATCATATCATTTTGCTAGCATTGTCATGTTCAGCTTGGGGGAAATCGACTTTTGTGTGCATGTTTTCGTGTGTCGTTGTCGTGTGTTTGTGTCTTTGAGTCCTTTGTCGTGTTTTATATCTTTTATTTTAGTGTTTCTTTTTCTTTATTTTTTAGTTTCGCTCATGTGTTTTTCGTGTTTTTCATTTTTTGTGTCGGTGCGTAACTCCCCCCCATTTTCATTGCCCTCCCGTATTCACTACTATTGCATTGAGGACAATGCAAGATTCAGCTTGGGGGAGTCGCACTTCGTGCGTCATTTGTGTCGTTTTTCTTCGTTTTTGAGTCGTTTTCCATCGTGTTTTTCTTTTTCTTCTCATCTTTTGTTCTCTCTCTCTCTCTCCTAGAGATGACCCCCTATGATGAATTGCCGCGAAAATCACACGCGCACCTTGCACAGCTTCGATAATCACATTCACTAACCCTAGGATATCGAGTCCTCTTGCATTTCATGCATCGTGGGTCCACTTAGCTTTTTGTGAGTCGTGCGTCGTGCCTAGCTATTTGGTGTGCTTCTACTTTGTGATTTTACTTTATATACCTGTCCAGGAATGACCCCTAGATTATCATGCTTCGATATTGAATATGCAGTATTTGCTTCTAATGTCTGCTTCTATATGCATGCTATATATATATCGTATACTTCATTTCGCATGTGGCGGGATTCCACAATTAAGGACTAGGATAACCCATTTAGGCCATGCTCTAATTAGCAAGAATAGTTTCCTTTGCCCAAGTGTTTAGATTCCGATTTCTTTTTTTTTTGTTTTACTTGGTGCAAATCCCCTCGTCGTGTACCGTTCTCCCACTTGGGAGAGTACACATGTATATATCCCAATATCCAAAAATCCAAAAAAGGAGAAAAGAAAAGAAAAACCCAAAAAGAAAAGAAAAGAAAAATTTTGTATAGCCCAAAATCCAAAAAAAAAAATACAAATACCCAAAACCCGAAAAAATTCCCGTGTGAATATTTTTTCCTACTTGCCGAGAATAAAGGGAAGGCGAGAATTTGCACCGAGTGTTCTACTCCACATCATCTCAACCCCCATCGTTTTCGAAAACACTTGGCTTAGGAACTTTTTGGCTATTATCTAGGCTTTAGTGTGGTGATTTCCTTAACCCTAGTTGTGGAGTCCCTAACGCATGATATGTTTCGATTCTCTCTCTATTCTCATGCATGCTTGAGCTATATATTCACCGCTTAATTCAATTCGAATCGATATTTGGGACATATCTTGGATTTGTGTATATCGAGCTTTATTGCACAATGTAGATAGTGACACCGTTTGCTAGCACACGACCACGCTCGCTCGCGCTTCACCGTGTGAGCCCACGGCACTTGTCTGGACTCGTACTCCTTGGTTTAGTGATGTGATTTGGCGTTTGCTTGCTTGGTGTGTCGTTTTTGATTTTGTTGGCCCTGACGGGCGATCTAGGATATAGAATTTTCTTTTTCTCTCTTTCTCTCTATTTTTCCCCTCCGAGCTCCTACTCTCACTCGTCTTCCTCGAGGACGAGGAAGAGTTCAGCTTGGGGGATTTTGACGTGCGTTTATATTTCATATATTCACGCACGTTTTCCTTTGTGTTTCTTCGTGTTTTTCCGCCGTCTCTTATCCGTTTTCGTGTATTTTCTCGTTTTCTTTCACTTTTCTTTGTTTATCCGTGTTTGCAGGAGATTGACCGTGTAGGGGACATTTAACGATGATATCACAAGTCCCTGGAGCAACGGGAGGAGTCGCGCGCGATCCAGGGGGTCAAACGTCAAATAATTCATCTTTTAGCCCCTCATCCGGTCGGTTAGGCATCTCCAACCGATCGGGTGATGCACGCGTACACCACCCGGTCTCTGCCGCAGCTCATAAGGAAGTCACCCGACCGGTTCACAGACCGGTTCTGCGGGCGGCTGTTCTCTGTTTTTTCGAGCAGAATTCCAACCGATCGGGTGACTCTCACCCGATCGGTTCATCTGTAGCTGATGTTGAAGAGCTGAAGACACGGGCGTCCAACCGATCGCTTCACCCGACGGCTCCAAGATCCAACCGGTCACCCCAAGAACTCAACCGACCGGTTCATGTGATCGGGTGAATATCCGACGTTTTCTGTTTACTATTTGTAACAGATCACCCGATCGGTTGACTTGTCAACCGATCAGGTGGCGCTTCTCCTGCGGGTTTGGACCCGAACCACTAGGGTTTCGAAGTGGGGGTATAAATACACGAAGTTGGCCGACTTAAGGGGGATCTCTTCTCAGTTTTTTTAGGGATTTTGCCCCTTTCTCTTGTGAGCTTTAGGTTAGATTAGATTAGGTCTTTTTGTTTAATAAGTCTTGTATGGGATCAACGATTCACTCAAGATAAGTATTCTCCTCTCTTTTTCTCCATTGTTTGTGTTGTATTTCTTTTGCTTCATGATGAATGTTTGTATGTCTTTTGTGTTGTTTGTTTATATGTTTTTCATCATGGAGTAGTATTGATGAACCCTAATACGGGTTAGGGTAGGATTGATGCTTGGGTTGTTTCATTTGACTTGGTTGCATGGCATGTGTTCGATGAAATGTGTCAATGGGGATTTCTAGCAATCTGGGTCCAATTCGTATGGCAACACACTAGATGTGTTGGGGATTGGGGTCCGGTGCTTGTCCTGTCAAGATCCGCTTCGATGTATTGCTAGAAATCACATTTGACCTATTTGGCCATTAGGGTTACGCGGGGGTGTTTCATTGTCATTGGCGGGAGAAAGACCGCCTCTGACCGTCGGGCCAAGGGGGAATAAACTTGGCTGTTGACTCCCTAGCCATAGCTCACGCCCCTAGTGTAGACATGGAGTCCTCGCGCGTGGGAACGGCTTGGACGAAGTGTTGGGAGATATCATTGTGGCCTTAATGCTCCCGGTTGCGGAAGGTGTTAATGGACATGGGAATGCCCACCGTCCGGAACCGGGTAGGCCTAGCGTGCTTGGCACCGACCGGAATATCGGGCCATGGACGCTAGGTACCACCTTTTGGGGCAATGTCTCACCCTGGGTCAAGTCAAATGCCAAGTGTCATGAGTGCTCTAGCCCGTGTTGGCGGGGATTCATTTCGTGTCCTTTTCATTTCTTTCTTTTATTTCTACACTTCCACCCATACTATCCACGTAGCTAGCACACGACCTAGGCGAGGCTAGTAGCCACTCAAGCCATCCACCTCCCTGTGTTCGATAAACCCGCACCCTACACTAACCGTGCACTTGCGGTAAAACGACAGCACGCCCATACCGTAAACGGGGCGCCGGTCACCCCCCATGCCATGAACTTCCACCCAACACTATCTTGTTTGTGTAACCTAACTCTACCAATTGTTTAGACAAATTTTCTATCAAGAAGGCAAACTTCCTCCCACCAAAGTACATTAGCATGCCAATATACCCATTATTAAATGTCCCCCAGTTCATGCCATGAACTGCACCCCATAGAACATTAGCATGTCATGAATTGCCCCTTCAACAGTACATTAGCATGCCATGAACTTGCCCCCGAAATGTTGTTTCATTAATGCAATTTAATCTATTCACTGCAAAAATTGAATATCAGAAAACAAAGGCTAGGGAAACATGATGAAAACAAAGGAAATGTGATCAATCAAATGATTCCAGTGAATTTATTTTATCCCCTCATTATCTGAACTGCCTCCCCCCCTAAAGTACATTAGCATACACCCCCAAGAGTACATTATCATGCCATTAGACCCATTACTACCTGCTCCCAGTACATTAACAAGCCATGAGCTGCTGACGTGCGTATATATTTCATATATTCACGCATGTTTTCTTTCGTGTTTCTCCGTATTTTCCGCCGTCTTTTATTCGTTTTCTCGTATTTTCTCGTTTTCTTTCACTTTTCTTTGTTTCTCCATGTTTGCAGGAGATTGCCCGCATTTGGGACGCAAAACGATGATATCATGTGTCCCCGGAGCAACGGGATGAGTCACGCGTGATCCAGGGGGTCAGACGACGAAGATTACATCATTTTATCCCCTCACCCGACCGGTTGGTCATCACCAACCGATCGGGTGATGCACGTGTGCACCACCCGGTCTCAGCCGGAGCTCAAGTGAATGTCACCCGACCGGTTCACAGGCCGGTTCAACGGGGCTGATTCTCTGTCTTTTCAAGCCAAATTCAAACCGATCGGGTGACTCTCACCCGATCGGTTCATCTGTAGCTGATGCTGAGGAGCCGAGACACGGGCACCCAACCGACCCCTTCACCCGATGGCGCCAAGATCCAACCGGTCACCCCAAGAACTCAACCGACCGGTTCATATGACCGGGTGAAACTTCGCCGTTTTCTGTTTATTATTTGTAACGGATCACCCGATCGGTTCACTTGTCAACCGATCGGGTGATACGAGATCCTATAAATAGGACCCCTAGGGTTCCAAAAACGGGGGGGGGCTGTTAGTTCTTACTGTTTTCTCCTATTTGTGACGGCTGTAATTACTTTTCTATTGTAAGTTTTCGGATCTTTCTTAAACTTTAGTATTATCTTAATTGCTCTACTACCTTCGCATTCCTATCGTCTGATTATGATTTTAACGGTTCATTTTCATTTAGATCGCTTTTTAATGAATATTTGTGAGTAGTTCCCAAATCTGGGATTTTGGCGGAAACCCCTTCGAGGGCTCTTCCCGATGCATCCATAGGGTTAGGAAATCGATAGGGATTAGGAATCTAACGGTTACGCGGGGTGTTTTATTGTCATCGGCGGGAAAAAGACCGCCTTTGACCGTTGGGCCAAGGGGGAATAAACTTGGCGGTTGACTCCCTAGCCATAGCTCACGCCCTTAGCGTAGACGCCGAATCCTAGCGCGCGGGAGCGGCAGGATGAGACGTTGGGAGTTATCGTTGTGATCTTAGTGCTCCCGGAATCGATCAGTGTTAATGGACACGGGAGTGCCCACTGATCGAACCTGGGAAGTCCGGTGTATCATCCTGGGCACCGACCGGAATATCGGGCCCATGGGATGCCGGTAGCACTTTCTGAGGCAACGTCTCACCATTAGACCCTAATTCCGATCGCCATCCTACCCGTAGGCCGTATCGGCGAGAGTCGCTCGTTGGAGTGGACACCAAAGTCCCGGGTTTATTTTCTTATTGTTCATACCTTGCATTCCTTTCCCGTGACAACCCATCAACCGATCCGGGCTAGCTCGCCCACGGGGTGATTTCGGTCCTCCTTGACACAAGCACATCCTAGCCTCCCTGTGTTCGACCCCCAAGCCACACTACAACACCGTGCGCTTGCGGTTACAAATATCTAAACCCTCACGTGGGATGCCGCCCAAAGAAATTATACTACCACGGAAAAAGAATTGCTCGCGGTCATCTATGCCATGGATAAGTTCCGACAATACCTCGTTGGCGCCAAGGTGATCGTGCACACGGATCACGCGTCTCTTAAATACCTATTGAGCAAGAAAGAAGCTAAGCCGCGACTCATTAGATGGATTCTCCTCCTCCAGGAATTCGACCTGGAAATCAGAGACAAGAGGGGGGTAGAGAATGTTGTTGCCGATCACCTGTCCAGGATGCCTACCCTCGATTTAAATTCTACGCCGATCGATGATTCACTCCCTGACGAGCATCTCTTCTCTGTCTCTTCCTCCTGGACCCCCTGATACGCCGACATCGCAAATTATCTGGCTTGTGCCATCGTCCCCCACAATGTGAGCTTTCAGCAGAAGAAAAAAAATTTCCATGAGGTCCGCAAATTTTATTGGGATGACCCCCACCTATACAAAACCTGCAATGATGGGGTGATACGAAGATGCATCCCTGAAACTGAGGCGACCTCCATCATTTCCCACTGCCATGGGCAGCAATGTGGAGGGCACGCGAGCACCTACAAGACCACCGCAAAAATTCTCCAAAGCGGATTCTACTGGCCTACTCTCTTCAAGGGCACACATGTTTATGTCCAAGCCTGCGATAAATGCCAAAGAGCTGGGAATATCTCCAAAAGGAATGAGATGCCTCAACACTACATCCTGGAGGTAGAAATCTTCAATGTATGGGGAGTGGACTTCATGGGACCGTTCCCTTCCTCCTCGGGGAACCAGTATATCTTGGTGGCTGTAGACTACGTGTCGAAATGGGTTGAAGCGATGGCCAGTCCAACCAATGATTCCAAGTGGTGGCCAAGTTCTTCAAAAGCAACATCTTCCCGCGGTTCGGTGTACCTCGTGTCCTGATCAGTGACGGAGGGAGCCACTTTATAGAGAAGAAATTCGAGGCCCTCTTAAAAAATACGAGGTACAACACCGGGTGGGGCGTGCCTACCACCTGCAGACCAGCGGTCAGGCGGAAGTCTCTAACCGGGAGATTAAAAGCATACTAGAAAAGATGGTGGCCAATTCTAGAAAGGACTGGTCATCAAAGCTTCCTGACACGCTTTGGGCCTACAGGACATCATTTAAAACTCCTATCGGCACGACTCCCTACAGTCTTGTCTATGGGAAAGCTTGCCATCTTCCTGTGGAATTGGAGCATAAGGCATTTTGCGCAATTAAGAATCTGAACTTCGACGCCAAGGAGGTAGGAGGGCACCGGCAGTTACAACTCAACGAGCTCGACGAAATCCGGCTCAATGCATATGAGAACACCAAGATCTACATGGAGAAGCTGAAGCGGTGGCACGATAAGCGGATCTTGAAGAGGGAATTCAAAGAAGGGGACTTAGTTCTCCTATTCAACTCAAAGCTGAAGCTCTTTCCTGGAAAACTCAAGTCAAGGTGGTCGGGACCGTTCCGCGTCACCAAGGTTTTTCCGCATAGGGCTATTGAGATAATGGGAAGGGATGATCCGTTTAAAGTCAACGGACAGCGTCTAAAACACTATGCAGTTGGAGAACCAGAATTCTCTCCGGTCGGATCCCCAATGAGCGACAACTCTTCCTCTAACCCTCCGGATCCTAATTGACCACCGCTAGAGGCGTCGAGCTAAACGACGTTAAACAAAAGCTCTTCATGGGTGGCAACCCATGTTCTAAACTTTTTCTTCGTTTTTAATGATTTTTTCTACTTTATTTTTCTCTATTTTTATAAATAAATCCAGCCGAAACAACTTCCGTGAAGGAACTTAGACGATTTTTGGTTTTTGCTGGAAACATGGCCCCAACCGATCGGTTGATAACTCAACCGATCGGTTGGAATGTATCAGATAAAAGCCGCATTTGTCCCCAAATGAACCGATCGGGTAAAGAATGGAAAGACCGTGTGACAGACCGGGTGATCTGGGGTGAATTCTCGGGAAATTTTTGGGAAATATCAACCGATCGGTTGAGTTAGAGCGCGATCGGTTGAAGACACCGGATGAGAAACCCCCAATTCTCAGGAAAGATTCGGGAAACGGTCAACCGATCGGGTGACTATTCACCCGGTTGGTTCACCTATAGCTGTTGGCCGACATGAAACTTTCGAAATTTTCCCACCCGATCGGGTGAGAACTCACCCGATCGGTTGGGTTTCGCCCCTATAAATACCCCTACCGCACGATGACCGCCACCCGACCCCCAAAAATCCCCTTCACGTGGTTACACGCCCTCCAACTATCGAATCGACCTCCTCCACCCAACATACTGCCCCTAAACCCTCATCCCCACTCACTCCCATACTTCCCCACCCCCGCCACCTTGCCATCGTCGACATTCCATCATCAAAACACCCAAACCCTAACCCTAGCCCCCAAAATTTTCGAAAACCTGTTTCTTGTCGGATCAGCGAGCAGCGGCTTCCCGAATTGCTTCCTCCTACTACGCGAGTCCCCCGGGAGCTTGATCTTGCTACATTGATGGGTAACACTCTTCCACTCTACACATCTCTTACTTTATCTGTAATATCCTAAATTGGTGTTGTACCTGTTTCACTTGCTTTATATTCATCATAGGCACGCCCCCACTTTCCTTTTCACCACCCACATAGTCACCATGTCTAAGAAAGAGAAAGAGATTGCATCATCTTCGCGCCGTGATCTGCTCTACGGCCCCCTTTTTCCCCTCTTTCCTTGGCATAAACCCTTCTATGGAAGAACAGTCTGACCGTTTGCGAGCACTACTTCATCACCCGATGAGACCTACACTCTTCGCCGATCGCCCCACACTCGAAGCTCTATGGCTCTCGAACGGCGTCGCCAGAATTTTCAACTGTATCGGGTGCCATACCCTCTCTTACATCCATGCTCACACACACAGAAATCTCACGCTTGAATTCCTCAGTTCCCTCGAGGTGTTTGATGGGGGTTTCTCCTTCCGCGCTTTCAACTGCGATTTTTCTCTAGGTTTCATCGAGTTTAACAATATCCTCAATCTCCGTCACCCCGATCTTAATACTGAACATTCCACCCACGATCGAACTGACGTCTACTCTCAATTCCGGGCTGATGGTGTTCGGCAACGATTTACCCGGTACACCACCTTTCCACCCGAGGCTCTTGCCTCCTACATTATTCTCCCGTGTTACCGCCTCGCCCATTGCATCCTCGCCAACACTGTTTTCGCCCGCGTGGATGTGTCCACTGTATCTAGGGATGAGCTCTTCTTTCTCTATGCCATGTCTGATGACAGGATCCTTGGGCACATCCTTATGCCTATAAACGCCGCTCATTGGATCGTCCACGAAATTTTTGCTGTTAGCCGCGCTAATTCTGGATCCATCTGTTGTGGTGGGATGATCACTCTTATTGTCAGCTGTGTTTTGAGAGTGCCACCCGACCTCCCTATTTTGCCTGGACGTAGCCGTATTGATCGCAATTACTTGATCGATATCAATATGCTCACTCCCTTCGGTGAAGACCGTGCTGTCTACCTCTATGGCCCCGCCTGCGCACCTTTCGCGATCCTGCCACCTTTAGCCCCTTTGCGACTACCCTACCCCCCATCTCATCTGCCTTGGGAGTTTTACCCCGATCCTTGGTATTCTCCATTAGTGCATCTGCCACCCTTGGATCCTCCCGATTGGCACCCAACTGTCGGCCCACCTGGTACGATCTTTCTCCACCACAGCCCCCCGGTGCACATCGATCCTCCCGTGCTCCAGCCTGTCGCCCCTCCTTCCCCCATTGGCACGCCCTCCTCTTCCTCTGAGGATTCTTTCATTCGCTATTCCCCGCCCTCCTCTCCCTCCCCCTACCATTCTAGTACCAGCAAATCCGATTGACTCCCCCTTGCATATTTCTGCATTTCACGTTCGCATTTTATTCGCTAGCACTGTCATGTCTAGCTTGAGGGACGTCTATTTTGGTGTGTTGTCGTGTTTTGTTGTTTTTTCTCATTTTTGAGTGTGTGCTTGTTTTTCCCCCTTTGAGTGTCGTGTCGTGTGGTTTTATTTCTATTTTCGTGTCGTGTGGTTTGATTTTGATTTTTCTTTATTTTCAGTTTCATCTCTGTGTTTTCCTCGTTCTCATTTCTTTTTGTGTTGGTGCGTATTCCCCCCATCTTCATTGCCCTCCTGTAATCACTCATATTGCATTGAGGGCAATGCAATCTTCAGCTTAGGGGAGTCGCACTGTGTGCGCCATTTGAGTCTTTCTTTTTCGGTTTTGTGTCGTTTTCATCGTGTTTTTTATTTTTTCCTTTTTTTTCTCTTCTTTTCTTTTTATCTCTTTCTCCTAGAGATGAACCATATGGTGAATCGCCACAAAATCACACACACCTAGCATGGCATCGATAATCACATTCACTAACCTTAGGATTTCGAGTTCTCTTGCATCTCACGCATCGTGGGTCCTCTTAGTTTTTGTGAGTCATGTTTCATGCCTATCTGTTTGGTGTGCTTCTACTTTGTGATTTTACTTTATATACCTGTCCAGGAATGACCCCTAGATTATCATGCTTCGATTTGAATATGCGGTATTTATTTTCCATGTCTGCTTCTGCATGCTATTTATATATATCGTGTGCTTCATTTCGCATGTGTCGGTATTCCACAATTAAGGACTAGGACAACCCATTTAGCCTATGCTCTATTTAGCTAGAATAGTTTCCTTTGCCCAAGTGTTTAGATTCCGACTTCTTTTTTGTTTTACTTGGTGCAAATCCCCTCGTCATGTACCGTTCTCCCACTTGGGTGAGTACACATGTGTATAGCCAAAAACCCAAAAATCCAAAAAAAGAGAAAAGAATAGAAAAACCCAAAAAGAAAAGAAAAGAAAAATTTTGTATAGCCAAAAAGCCAAAAAAATGCAAATACCCAAAACCCAAAAAAAAATTTCAAGTGTGAATATTTTTCCTATCTGCCGAGAATAAAGGGAAGGCGAGAATTTGCACCGATCGTTCTACTCCACATCATCTCAACCCCCATCGTTTTCGAAAACACTTGGCTTAGGAACTTTTTAGCTAGTATCAAGGCTATAGTGGTGTGATTTCCTTAACCCTAGTTATGGAATCCCCGATGCATGATACGCTTCTATTCTTATACTCTTCTCATGCATGCTTGAACTAATATTCACCGCAATTTCAAATTCGAATCGGTATTTGGGTCATTTCATGGATTTACGTATATGAGCTTATAGCACATTGTAGAAAGCGACACCATTTGCTAGCACACGACCGCACTCACACGCGCTTCATCGCGTGGGCCCACGACACTTGTCTGGACTCATATTCCTAGGTTTAGTGATGTGATTTGACGTTTGCTTGCTTGGTGTGTCGTTTTTGATTTTGTTGGCTCTGACAGACGATCTAGGATATAGAGTTTTCTTTTTCTCTCTTTCTCTCTATTTTTCCCCTCCGAGCTCCTACTCTCACTCGTCTTCCTCGAGGACGAGGAAGAGTTCAGCTTGGGGGATTTTGACGTGCGTATATATTTCATATATTCATGCATGTTTTCTTTCGTGTTTCTCCGTATTTTCCGCCGTCTTTTATTCATTTTCTCGTATTTTCTCGTTTTCTTTCACTTTTCTTTGTTTCTCCATGTTTGTAGGAGATTGCCCGCATTTGGGACGCAAAACGATGATATCATGTGTCCCCGGAGCAACGGGAGGAGTCACGCGTGATCCAGGGGGTCAGACGACGAAGATTACATCATTTTATCCCCTCACCCGACCGGTTGGTCATCTCCAACCGATCGGGTAATGCACGCGTGCACCACCCGGTCTCAGCCGGAGCTCAAGTGAATGTCACCCGACCGGTTCACAGGCCGGTTCAACGGGGCTGATTCTCTGTCTTTTCAAGCCAAATTCCAACCGATCGGGTGACTCTCACCCGATCGGTTCATCTGTAGCTAATGCTGAGGAGCCGAGACACGGGCACCCAACCGACCCCTTCACCCGATGGTGCCAAGATCCAACCGGTCACCCCAAGAACTCAACCAACCGGTTCATATTACCGGGTGAAACTCCGCCGTTTTCTGTTTATTATTTGTAACGGATCACCCGATCGGTTCACTTGTCAACCGATCGGGTGATACGAGATCCTATAAATAGGACCCCTAGGGTTCCAGAAACGGGGGGGGCTGTTAGTTTTTACTGTTTTCTCCTATTTGTGACGGCTGTAATTACTTTTCTATTGTAAGTTTTCGGATCTTTCTTAAACTTTAGTATTATCTTAATTGCTCTACTACCTTCGCATTCCTATCGTCTGATTATGATTTTAACGGTTCATTTTCGTTTAGATCGCTTTTTAATGAATATTTGTGAGTAGTTCCCAAATCTGGGATTTTGGCGGAAACCCCTTCGGGGGCTCTTCCCGATGCATCCATAGGGTTAGGAAATCGATAGGGATTAGGAATCTAACGGTTACGCGGGGTGTTTTATTGTCATCGGCAGGAAAAAGACCGCCTTTGACTGTTGGGCCAAGGGGGAATAAACTTGGCAGTTGACTCCCTAGCCATAGCTGACGCCCTTAGCGTAGACGTCGAATCCTAGCGCGCGGGAGCGGCAGGATGAGACGTTGGGAGTTATCGTTGCGATCTTAGTGCTCCCGGAATCGATCAGTGTTAATGGACACGGGAGTGCCCACTGATCGAACCCGGGAAGTCCGGTGTATCATCATGGGCACCGACCGGAATATCGGGCCCATGGGATGCCGGTACCACTTTCAGAGACAACGTCTAACCATTAGACCCTAATTCCGATCGCCATCCTACCCGTAGGCCGTATCGGCGAGAGTCGCTCGTTGGAGTGGACACCAAAGTCCCGGGTTTATTTTCTTATTGTTCATACCTTGCATTCCTTTCCCGTGACAACCCATCAACCGATCCGGGCTAGCTCACCCACGGGGTGATTTCGGTCCTCCTTGACACAAGCACATCCTAGCCTCCCTGTGTTCGACCCCCAAGCCACACTACAACACCGTGCGCTTGCGGTTACAAATATCTAAACCCTCACGCGGGTCCCCCGGCCATTTGCGGCTAGCAAACCGGGGGCAACGTCAGCTGCTCCCATTACTACAAAAAGGACCTTTTATAGCACACTTTTAATAGCGTTTGCCAATTATAAGCGCTGTTAATTGGAGGCACATATAATAGACAGCGCTTCTTTCTGCAAGCGCTGTTAAAGGTCGGAGAATAGACATCGCTTCTTTTTGCAAGCGATGTTAAAGGTCAGAGAATAGACAGCGCTTGCAGAAAGAAGCGATGTTTATTAGAGGCACAGATAATAGACAGCGCTTCTTTCTGAAAGCGCTGTTAAAAACCAGTTAATAGACGACGCTTGTTTCTAAAAAAGCTGTTAAAAGCGAGATAATAGACAACGCTTCTACGTTAGAAGCGCTGTTACATGGCATACTTGTTTGGAGCGCTGTTAAAGGTAAGGTGAAATGTTTTCAATAGCCAGGGCGGGTGAGCGTGGAATTTTCTTTTCCCCTCATCCACTTTTGATGAAATCCCTCGCCCTCAACCCCCCAAATCCTCATCGATGGCCTCCCCTCGCCCTCAACCCCAAATCCATCCTCGAATCGAGATCACCATCGTCTCCTCCTCTTCCTCCTCCTCCTACGCCGTCGCCTGCCTCGATCCCGATCGCCATTCCGCAACTAAACCCGACGATTACGGCTCAACTCGACCTGTTTGGAGCGAGCGCCTCACTCTTCCCCTCGTAGACTCCTCCTCCTCCTCCTCCATGATCTTAACCATCGATTCCACTCCATACCCTCGAAGACCCCCAAACCCTTGGTCGGCACCGCCAGGGTCCCACTTATGGACATCGTCGACCTCGACGATCTGTCCTCCTTGCCGGTCTTGAAAGCCCTAGACTTCCTTTCTTCGATTTCTTCCAGCTGATCCGTGGTGTAATTCCGTGGGGTAATTATTTTGAAGGTATATTTTGGTATTAGCAGACAAAACTTCGAGGTATTAGCTGTCATCGCTGTTAGGTCTTGGTAATCCATAGGGCTGGGAAGAGGAAGAGAAGGCATTCGACCATTGAAGATGGACTTGCAGGAGGGGAGGATGGAAGCGAGAGGCGGGAAAAGAAGAAGAAAAGGAGAAATGCATAGACAAACGAATAGGGGCTCGGTGGTGAGAGAGTGCTTATGGATTTGTTTAATGATTTGTGGGGGAAATGATGCGATTTTTGTTCGCAATTTCTACTCCTAACTTAACATGTATTTAGGACTGATGATCACCGCATTTTCATTAGATTTTTGTAGCATGCAGGGAAATTGAAATGTGACATTTTTGTTTTCTATGTGTTAAATTATCAGAAAGTTTATTAATTTTGGCTATTTTGTGCTTATCTTAGGAAGTCTAGTTGAGAATTTACTTTTTTAAGCTCCATTATTGTATTCCTGATTCTTTTCCAAATTGCTGGAGAACAGGACTGCGAATTTAGTGAATCCGAACTTCGTCATGGAAAGCTTGGAGAATTCGGAATGAGGGTCGACTTCCAGAGGCTGCGCTGTATCAGTAAGAATTTTCTGCCTTAAAATCATGACGTTTAAAGTGGTTTCCTACTTTCCTTTTTAGTAGACCCATACTTAAGCTCTAAAAAACTAATATATTTCTCTAGTTACATATGTGATTATAATGAGACCGTTGATGTCCTTATCCTGTGTAATATAGACTAATTTAATTTGTATACCACTTTCTTTGAGAATTGGTAGTAGCAATGTGTGGTTCTCTGGTTCTTATTAACGCAATCTGTTGCTGTAAAATTTTTAAGATTTATTAAACCTTAATGTCACTTGTGTTTCTATGCTTCTATTATTTTCAGTTTGAGCTGGATGGTGAAGTGCTGCTTTACATTTATGATCTTTTTGTTTATGCACATCGTGGACACTCATTGAGAACAATGGATATTTCATTACAGAATTGCTAGGTAACTCCAAGATTGTCATAATATGCATCTATTCCTATTGCCAGGCGGAGTCATGGGAGGAAATAGTATATGCACATATGAAATCTAGTGAGCTGCATCCAATAAAAATTGGAACAATGGAGTGGGTAAGATGTTTGAATAAAGTGCATATGGCCGTAAACTAGTATCTGTATTACTAGTGAATGCAAAGAGTGTTAAGAATTAGTAGCAGCAATAATGTACACCGAAACTATCATATGGGTTATAGTTATAGTTTGTGCAAGGTGATTCCATGTGGGGCCTTAAAATTATCGATACAATGTTGAGATATATAGTGATGACATGATTTTTTTTTGGGTTGGGGCATATCTAAATTTTTTAATGCAATTGTTGAAGTTGATAAGAAGGAACATATTGCTTTTGCTTTCATCTTCTATTATTTTGCTCGCATCTTATTCTTGCAATGAATTCTCTTAAACTGCAGTTTTTGAAGCTAGCATACATATTAGTGGTTTTGTGCAACATTGCATTCACTGCTATTGATTCTTGGAGTGTATGCCATTGGTTTTCTTCATCATGGTCAGTCATTATAGAAGATAAGTTTATCCATCTTTGCTCATTTTGCTCGATGATGGTAATTTTTAACATCTAAAAGGAGATGTCTGAAAAATTTCATGTTCATTTTTTATTGCTACATTGTCGTGCTTGGTTGCGGGTATCTTATATTATAATTCATAAATAAATTTTAGATTGTTGTGTTCTCTTTTACAGGCTTGATAGAACTTGTAGGTCAACAGGACTCGTGTGTTGGAAGAATGCTTGTGTCAATGGGATCTGAATTAGCGCGAGTGAAATTGTTAGCCTTGATCATCACTGCTTTAAATTTTGATTTGGAGGACCCGAAGTGGGATCTTGATGTAGCTTAGGATAGCTTTGATGACAATTGGACTGAACGTGCACTGTTTATATAGATTCCACTGAGCTAGCTTAGGATGTCTGACAAATATACATGCAAGGGATGTCAATCAAGGCAAGATGCAGGTTTCAGGTAGCTGAAAGCTAGATAACGTTTGTAGATCATCATCATCATCATCATCATCACAATCATAGCCTTCATAGATAACCTTTATAAATACATGTTTAATTTAAGTCTCCACCATTTTTATTTCATGCGATCAATAGTTGGGCATTGAACATTGTCTAGAAACTACCAAGAAAGTTTTTTTTTGTTTTTTTGTTTTTTTGTTTTTTTTTGTTGGGGGGGTTGATACTCTTTTATTTAATCATGGAATACTTGGTCTTTTCAAGAACTGCATATTAGCTAGCCATCGAATGAATAGACAAATTGTGGAGAAGAATCATTCTAAATCTTGCAGCTGAAGTTAAGTGGGGTGACTACATTGCAATTATGCAAATTATGTCCAGGTATTTTAAGTCATATTCTTTTGCCATGCTTCTTTTGTCTACAGTTTGATGATATGTCTCTTAATAGGCCTTCCATATAGTTTTGCTTAAATTGGTAGTAAAATTTACTTTGTAATTTGGAAATCAACACTGTGACTAGGAAGGAAGCTAACTCAAAGTATATCACTTAAACTACTTGTTGGTTATTAATAGTGGATGTTTGGTGGTCTAGGATTTCACCCTATGGACTAATATGCTAGTGTTTCATGAAGACGAGTGTTCTAGTTTTTGGTGTTTTGTTAGCTGATTTTATAGAAATTTTGGATTATTTATTTATCTATTATTAATTTTTTCATTTTTTTCTTTGTCCTATCTTTTTGGGCGCGGGTTCCAATGTGAGAGAGAGAGAGAGAGAGAGAGAGAGAGAGAGAGAGATGCATAACAATAACAACGGACAAGTTACATAGCACAAAATCACAATGCATCAAATTGTCTAATGCGCATGCCCACACGGAGAGAGGGAATAACGAGAATAGTGGACAAGTTACATAGCACAAAAGCACAAACCATCAAACTGTCAAATTGATATTGTGGCGCACAAGCCATTCTGTATCTCATATAGGAGTCTTAAACTGGTCCCAGAGAGTAGCATATACAACCTGCTTTGCTGTGTAATCCATAGGTTTCATAGCTGTTAAGCCGCCAAATGGTATGGAATCTGTTATATGGTATGAGGGCATGCGTAATTGAAGAGCTGCAATATTTTTACACCCTGCATATTAATGTTGATGTTCTTTCTGCTCTTTTAACTGTTATAGGTTGCTTGTGAAGCATGGATTAAGAAAGGTGACCCAAAAGAAGTAATCTGCAGTGAGGTGAAGAGGGTTCATCCTGATCCTCTGGTTGTTGGAAGCCGTGAATCCATCGTATTATGATAGCTGAGAAATCTATATGGTTGTCATACATCACATATGGCGTAGGGAAAACCAGCATAGTTGCGAGTGATGTAACATATAGATAACCTGATATGTTTTATAATCACATTTTGCTTTTTATTTTCATGTTTTGGAAAGATCAGAAACATTTCTTGTAACTACCTTGTGTCTTCCAGCTGTCACAGATTACGTGCAACACGGTTATTTTGTAACACCTGCTACCATAGGCCATTTCAGTACAAAGTTATTTTGTAACACGGAACAAAGGTCTGGCTACCCATCTGGGCCAGATGCTCCTGATGATACAATGTATACAAAAGATTTACACTCTTGGATAAATCCACAGCCTTCTCTGACTGCTTCTATTATATATCCCTGATGATACTATGTATACAATGCAACTTTACTTTTATATATCCCTGATGCAATATATTATGATGAATTCGAGCTCTGCAGCTCTTACTTGTATATTTTATTAGAGATTGGGGGGGTATCCTATTGAATTGTTTGATGATAATAGATTTTTTACAGGTATCCTTTGAGGGTCCGGGTTGGCTTCTTCACACCTTGGACCATTTGATGATGTATTCAATCAACAGAATATGAATTCAATCCATCACATCTCTCTCCACCAGATGATGTATTCAATCAACACTATTGTTCTTCATTTTTACAATGATGAAGCAAATCATCATGTTCTGATTCAACTAAAGAATGTTCATAACAGGGTCTCATTCTATTCTATTTTTAACGGAAGGGGACGGGAAAGAAATCTTATCATCATTTTCATTATTTTGGGACTCCCTTTGTATTTTTTACCGACATAAGTGTATGTTATTGTTTGTTGGCATTCGACTATTGCTTGTTCTGTGAGATTATCGTTAATGCAATAAAAACTAAATTCGAGAGCATGTTATACAATTATACTCTTGAAATTCAAGAGCATATATGTTCACATGTGTTGTTATTCGAGAGCATGTTATACAACTTAGTTTCCAGTTGTTTACCATTGTGGCCACCCTGCACATCATTGTTATCACTCGTCAGACTGTCATTATTGTTACCAACACACTGAGCATCTTATCAGGTTGAAGACCTCGTGTGCTCCAAAGGTGGTGAAAATGAACTGAAAGAACTTGTCGATGTTCATGATCAGAAATCATAGGCTAAGAGGAAGTTTCTTGAGCCCGAAAATGGAGCTCCGTCCGAAGGTCCTAAGAAAAAGGACCGAGCATCAGCGCAGGTGAGAATACGTAATACATTGTTATTACATTGCAGAACTTTTATAGTTATTGAGCAGATGCTGATCAGTATCATTTGCATGCAGGTTCAGAAAAGCTTGAAGAATGCAAGATCAAAGAAGGCTCAAAAAAATGCTGGCAATACCGCTGAGGAGGCATTGTGCATTGCTAGTTGTAGCTCCGAGGACGAATCGAATACTTCACATGAACTTAACGACGGTTCGGGCTCTAGCGTTAAAGTGAAGAGGAGGGCCAGTCGTGGGTCTACCACTATCCTCAAAGCCTGTATGCAAGGGTATGCATTTGATTCAATATTGCCTGCAATATTAATCTTCAGACTGTTCTTGTTTCAGAATTCTGATAATGTTGCCACTCTGATGCCTTTTAACAGAAGAGAAGAGAGAGGATCAATGAGAGACTGAGAATACTGCAGAAGCTGGTACCAAATGGAACCAAGGTAATTCCTTGATTCGACGAAAAATATTTCATTTTTCTACAAAAATGTTTTGGATAAAAACTCATGGGCTTCACCTGACATGTTGATATAATTCACAATGATGTCAATTGTCAGTTGCTTAATAGGGTTGCAGTTTGGGCATGTTATCATTCATTTTGAGGTACACCTTCGATTTTTCTAGATGCATGTTAATGTAACAGATGATTTTAATCTTTGTATTGAGAAAGTTTCAACAACTGCATGATCACAAAGATAGGATTGTTGTAATCATCCCCAAACCACATTTTATGGGTAGTATTAATTTTGTACAAAAGTTTTGTTAAAATTACATTTATCATATTTAGGAATGCATATAAACAAGGCTATATACACATTCAGTTACACGTGCAGCCCATCCATTTGTTAAACTTTTTTGGTATGAAGCTCAATTCCATTTAACTAATTGCCATGTGCAATTCCTTCTTGATTTCAGATTGGGTCGAGTTGAGCTGGCGCAGTTCCAGAAACCTCAAACCGGAAGCGACTCGCTTTTGGTTTAGATCCATATACATTTTCTGATGTATATTATTTGTTTATTAGTTGTTATGTTTTTTTTTTATTCTTAAGTTGGTGGGTATATGCTTTATGTTCTAAAATGACGAAAGGATTTCAATCGAGTTCATTTTGATTGGAAAAGTCTGCTTTTCTTTGATTGGAAAATTCTGCGTCGACAGTGATAAATGTCGGTCGAGTTTCAGAAGGATTTGTGTTATCGGATGCATCATTATCTGCTTATCTGTGAGTCTCGGTTGGATATGCGCTGCATCACATATTCTTTCATGTCTTCATAATTTACAAGTACTAAAATCTTGACATGTAAAAAAATGAAGCGAGCACATTCATATTTTCTCATTTTGACATATGTATATCAGGTGGTTGTTATTGGCTTCTCTTCCGACATTGGATATGCCTTGGATGATACAAAGGAGCATTGCAGGTAAAACCCTACATGTGTAGAATTTTAATACCATTTTTAGAGTTCAACTATTGATCGAACCTCTTTTATCAAATGCACAGTGTTTATCGCGGCTCTCGGACGAAGGCAGCAACTGTATAGGTCGTCGGGTTCTGGGTCCTGGATTTCGCTAACAATGCAGTACATGCAAGCTTCCATTCAGATACTATTTGGGTCTTGCTTCAATGCACAAATGTTTTGTATGCCTTTTTAATTCCTAATGTTTTGCAGGGCCCAACTCGAGCTTTGATGGCTGATTTCTCAGGTAATATTTCTATTTCTTCCGTCAATGGAGTATGTCCAAATAGACATCGCTTTTGTATTGTAGTTTGTTCTTGCTCACTTCTTTGGACAATACAGTTATATGAGTTCATGTTAATATGGTGGATGATTGCCTCTGCGTACATCTTTTGTGAGGACAAAAAGTTGAAGAAGAACTGCTGTCAATGTGCACGAGATGTATCTTCACTGCAACAGCAACGGAAATATTGTAGCTTCTGTAAATATGAGCACGAGATGTTTCATAGAGAACTACTGTCTGTGTTGATTATGTCAGTTAAGATGGGAACCAGCTATAGTTGTGTCTTGTATGTATTTCCATGTGTTGTTGTATAGCATTCTTTGTTGACCTTGTAGCCAATGTACACTCGAAATCAATGCTATATATACTGGTCCTTATAATTATCTATTCTAATAATTATCTCTTCTGGTGTAATTCGTGGCTCTGCATTCTGTTGTGTTATTTGTTTCCACAGAGTTGATGTGCTATTTGTTTATGGGTGGGTGCGAGTCCTAATCAAGGGCTCCACTGAAGTCTACGGAGACTTGGAGACTTGGAACCGTATTTTTCCCCTCCACAAGCACCAAATAAAAAGATATACAAGCGCTGTCAAATGTCACAATAGGCAGCACTTGTTTAGTACAAGCGTTGTGAAAGGTCCACCTTTAACAGCGCTTCTTTAGTACAAGCGCTGTTAAAGGCCCCCCTTTAACAGCGCTTGCAGTAACAAGCGCTGTTAAAGGGGGGCCTTTAATAGCTCTTGCACAAACAAGCGCTGTTAAAGGCCCCCCTTTAACAGCGCTTGCAGTAACAAGCGCTGTTAAGCGGGGCCTTTAACAGCGCTTGCACAAACAAGCGCTGTTAAAGGCCCCCCTTTAACAGCGCTTGCACAAACAAGCGCTGTTAAAGGCCCCCCTTTAACAGCACTTACAGTAACAAGCGCTGTTAATGGCCCACCTTTAATAGCGCTTGTTTGTGCAAGCGCTGTTAAAGGCCCCCCTTTAATAGTGCTTGCACAAACAAGCGCTGTTAAATGCCCCCTTTAACAGCGCTTGTAAAGCGCTATTAAAACCAGCCCCCTTTAGCAGCGGCGAGATAGACAGCGCTTAGAAGCGCTGTTAAAGACCTTATTTAAGCGCTGTTAAAGGTCCCTTTTGTAGTAGTGTCCCCCGTACAGTAGAATGCCTTGAACTTCATTTGATCGTCCAAGGTTGGATTGAAGAAACTCATTAGCTTAATAATATTTACAAATATATTCACGAAGTTCATTCCCATAACCTTCATATGTATTGCCATAGGTCTTTCATTACACTTTATAGTCTTTACTAACCTTCTAACATAATTTCAAGAGCTTGACCAACATCCCCCTTAAATCACAGAGCTTCACCCTTAGCATCTAAATTAGATTTCAGTAATCCTGCCTTCAATTATGCAACTATCATAATTTCCTGGCATCTCTCATATCATTTTTTCCATCTTCATCTTCACATTCTCCTTTAAGCTATATTCATCTCATTGGTACTCGATTGGAACATCTATACTGCCCATATTACAAAACCTGCATGACAAAATCTTGTGAAATGTTTTCCAGAAAAATTAGAAGAGAACTAGAAATAGCACATTAACATGGAGTTAGCAATCCTCACATAAACTTACATAATTAAAACTTCACTCTTAAGAGAGTAAAACGGTAGTTATTCAGCAAACAAATTTACTTACCCTAATTAATTGAAAAATAAAACTACATATTTAAAGCCCAATGTAAATCAAATGTAACTTGCAAAATATAATTTGTGTTCCTTCTTATGAATTCAAACCCGACAAAGGACAACGGTTATGTTCACGCTTACTCCCTCCGACAGGAACTTAACGCAGAACTTCTGCAACCCATTCTTCACATCCTACTGACTCCGCATCCTTGTCACCACCCTTAAAATCTTGGGCTACTCCATTATACCCAAGGCTAGTGACGGCCTGAGAGACCTCTTATAATCATCAAATTTCACCACAGAACTCGAATTCGTACCTCTTATAATCATCAACTTCATCACAGAACTCGAATTCGTAAGAGACGAAGTCCTACCAAAGCCCCCAATTCCCCTAGCCCCATAAGACTACACCTTCCCCCCATTATAAGCTAAACCACATCCCAAGCCCATCAGTCTCTGGCCCAAATCCTAAACCACCCACTTAGGGAGAAATTAATATTCAATGACTGCCTCCCAGAGGACGACCCGTTAGCGCTACAACCTCCCCGTGTGCTTACGGTTTCAAATACGAAATTCTCCGAACAAGTATTTGGCGTCATTGTCTAGGAGGCACGACTTGATATTAATTTCAATCTTTATTGATAGACTGCACAATTGTCCTTTTCCTTTTATTTTCTTTTGCTATTTGTTTTGGTGCTGTTGACATTTTCCTTTAGGTTAGCCCTTTTGTGTATGCACAGGAGATCACATGGTATCGAGGAAATGCTTCTCGTAGACCCAGAGATCGAAGCTACCACACACCGGTGCAATGTCGAAAGAAAAAGGAAATTGGTACTAGAATTGATGGCGGAAGAAATTCATAATCAACCACCTCCCCCACTTGAAAATCCACCACCTGCGAGGTCCCTCATGGACTCCGATGTGCCCTTCAATGGGTCAATGCCAAGAATTGCAAGGCTCATCGTTGATTAGTTTCATTTAGCAGGATCAATTTGGGGGATCGCCCATGGAAAACCCCAACGACCACCTGAACACCTTCTGGAGAAGAAGGGCACGCTCAAGATGAAAGTCGTCACCAACGATGCCATTAGGTTAAGACTCGTCCCTTTTTTTCTGTAAATCTGATCCTTTTATTTTGATCTTCATATTCTAAAACATCAAATTATCAAATTTCAAGTCAAATGAAGGTTTTTGCTAGTTCATCAACTTGTCAGAAGTTTAACGGTTTCGTGATAATAAAATGTTTTGCAAAAGTAAGATGAACTAGTAAAACTCATATGGTTCACTTGAAAATTACTAGTCTTGATTTTAGAGCCAGAAGATCAATATCAACGAACATATCATAAAAAGCAGGGGGATGTGGGGGTTAAATGAGCTGGCAAAAGGGAAATTTTCCTATTTGGATTCTTGATGCATGTGTGTCATGTGTGAGTGCACACATTGTGTGTGTGTGTGTGTGTGTGTGTGTGTGTGTGTGTGTGTGTGTGCGTGTGTCACGCCCCGCTTCCCCAAAAATGTGGAGGCAAAGCGTGAGAAGGTCCGCTCAGACTTGAAGCTACAAAGCTCCAAGCCCGATAAGCGTCAATCAACATTTAATTGGTAGGTCCTTGCAACGCGATACGAAACAAAGATAATAATAAAGGAAATGAGACAAAAGACAATCTCAGAATATCCATCATATTAAATTCCAACATCACAGAAAAAGCCACCAGGCTTAAAGAGAAAAGAATCTAAGGGGCTAAACATGGCCAACAAAAGTACAAAGTACAAACAAAGATGCCACGCACCGACACCTAACAGGAATCCTAAAACAGAAAGGAAACTCAGCAAGGTCACTGGTGTCCACAAGACTCCACCACAGCAACAAAAGTGCGTCAAGTAGGTAAATGAGCATGACAAGACAGGAGCATGGCAGGGCAAGAGTAGCAAAGCTACTATCATTATCAAGGATTTCACGAATCACGATCATCACAAATCACGAATCACGAATCACGAATCACGAATGTTTTGTAGATGTTTACGCCGTACAGCTGAAATTGTCTTTCTTTCACGCTGATTGGCCGCTTAACACTACCCCAAAAACCCAGAGTTTACGCCTTACCACTGCAGTTACTGATCGGGTAGACTCCCAGTTGATTGGTTGCTTAACTCTTACCCCCAATACCCACACGTAGACGAGCCAGGGTCCCTGCACAGGAGCTCAGTAAATGAGCCAGGGTTGCCCCGCACGGGAGCTCGTTTCTATATCACGAAGAAGGAAGTGTATTTGGCATAGGGGTGCACCTAGCCTCAATATCGAGCGTTGGGGTTAGCAACTCACTATGCTCGCTTCTGGTCACGAGCCAGGAAGTACAAGTATTGTAGAGTGTGCTACAAATGCAACATTCAACATGGATAGCATGGATGACATGGCAAGTTATAATGCATTGCGTACAGTTATAGTATTAAAACATGGCAGATAATCGCGTACCGTTAATTGGAAGTAAACATGGCAGTTTAGTATGCATGAACAACAAGTTAAAAGGGTTGGATCTAGCTTCGTTGTCAAGCTAGATCAATTGAGGTGGCGGGTCTAGTTTCATTATCAAACTATATCAATAGGCGTCTAGGCGGCTATCATTTCACTGTCTAGTCTCTTTTACGCTACAACAAGCAATTGGCCCAAAACATGACCTAAACACTAAGTGGCAAGTTTCACTAGCCTCACGCCAAGGAAGACGATCAACGAGGCACGTCACGAAAAGTTATCTACGGGGAGGAAATCGCTGCCACGGAGAAACAATCATCAAACAACATCCAACCTAGTTTATTATTAGGGTTTCAATAAAATCACAAGGAGAGTTATAAGAAAACCAAAGGATCGAACCCTATCGTATAGAAGCGGAAGATCGATGCCGAGCAAGCACGACAACGGAAGAACGATCCGGAGATCCATGGTTCAGATCTGGAAAGTGGGAGAAAACTGGAGAAATAGGGTTTGATGGGGTTTTTGGGGGTTTTCCGGCGACCTAAAGGTGGTGGCCGGCCAAAATGGCGAGAGGGAAGCTCCAAGGGAGGAAGGAATGGCTTGGGATGAAGGAGGAAGGGTTTGGGGATGAAGGGGGATGATTTGGGAAAGGATGAGGTTCAGGAGAAGAGAGGGCAGAGAAGAAAACGATTGGGGGTTTATATAGAAAATCGTGTGGCGGCTAGGGCAAACCTAGGGTTTCTGGGTGAATTAGTCGGTCAAAGAAGGGTGGCTGACCGACTAGTTTGGGAACTAGCCAGTCGGTCGAATAAGTGTGACCGACTAAGAGCAAACAGTAACTCCTGTAGGAAAAATGTGCTTTGAATTAGTCGGTCTATGAAGGCTTGTCAACTGACTAGTTTGAGAACTAGTCGGTCGGTGAGTGTTCATAGACCGACTAAGAGTAAACAGTAACTCGGCTGGGAAGATGATCAATGAACTAGTCGGTTGAAGAACAATGGCTGACTGACTAGATTACAATCTAGTCGGTCGAAAGATGTTCTCAGACCGACTAAAGATAAACAGTGACTTAGGGGAAATTAATCAAAGGAACTAGTCGGTTGAAGAACAAGTTCTGACCGACTAGTTTCACATCTAGTCGGTCGGTGGTTGTTCTTAGACCGACTAACGATAAACAGTAACTCCTGAATTATAATCAAAGCCCATTAGTCGGTCCATGAAGGATTGCCGACCGACTAGATCTCAATCTAGTCGGTTGGTTCTCCTTCTTGAACCAACTAACGTGCACGAAAAGTGTCGAATCGGAGCGCGAAGCCCCGGGAAGATTTATACGGCTTCTAGGATCGATTTATACTCTAAGATATGAGCGATAAGAAGCTCGTCATGAGTGACTTACTCCAAGATCAACGATATAAGGAAGAGACTAGAAAATCACAACGAAACGATCGAAAACGAAAGCGACGGAGATGGGAAATCACGCATACGGAGAAAATCCACCAAACATATATATATATTATCGATAACACTAACATAGAAAAACCAGTCGTTACATCATCCCCAACTTAAAATAAAGTCCGTCCTCGGACTTTCTAACATATCTAGTCGCTTTCTTAACTACCCTCAATCAATATCACATTAATATTCAACCACGTATGGTCATTTCAAGTGCTTATATACGCACTAGGTAATCATATATTAACACTACTATCACGCACATCATACACTTATACTTATTACAATCAGTCAATTTCAAACACGTATTTCATTCATTCATATAGTCACAACATCCTTATATAACTATTAAATACTTATTACATACCATGGTGCACCTACTCACAAACGACCAAATAGTTCACGCCACATTTAGATAACTGCCTATGAACCACAATAATAAGGATACACTACTCCCTATATCTCCTAGTGTACATCCAATACCAAACAATCAACATGTGTAATCACACCATACCATTATTAAAACAAGTTCACTATATCTAATATACATTCACCATTATAATTTCACAATTTATAGTCATTCAAATGCATGCACACATTTCACCATATTGTCACTTCATATATAGCCCTATAGCTATATTCACGACACACCACACACACCATAGTCACCAATTCCTATAACTAGCACATACTTACCCGTGCATGGTGCACATCCACGCACGCTAATGTAACATTCATTTATACCACTATATACTCAGCACATATACACACTTAGCTTTAGCTAGCACACAAATATTCACGCAGCCAAGTCCTTAGTGAATAACTATACCACAAGACCAACTCATGTAACTATATATTGGTATAGCCACCCACAATCGTGTGCGTAACACAACCAGGCACAAACAATTTAATCATCATACATACATCATCCATCACTATACACCAACCACATACAAATACACCAACGTACATAGAGTATACCCACTCAAGCTTGAGTGAGACTCAAAATCATAGCAGAATAATTCCATGTACATAACATAGCATCCATACATATGCCAATACTATCTAATGCATACACGTCTACCAACATAACCACATACATATCTAAATGTCAACACCCTTAATATCTAATCAGGTAATATCGCATATTTCAATCACTTCATATACCATGATATTATTACAAACATTAGCACACCTATAATTACATTATTCCCCCTAATAAGTACAGTCATCGTATAGTCACATACATGTATCATATATTCATACCATATCCATCCATCTATAATTGGCACACCAATACACTTACTTCATCCATTAGTTAAGATATGCAATAGCCGGGTATACCTCATGGTATACACGCATACGACATCCACGATAGCAAGCAATACCAATCAAAATTATATTTCTACTACCATATATAAATCACCTATATACTCACGCAGCAATTACATAACTACTCACGTCTACGCACAATACGTAACTACGTACGAGCACACACTCACACGTACAACACATAGGTCACATAATAGGCCTACCCACTTTAACTATACGTACACCTATTATTATCACACCCAGCATACATATAGTTTAACCAATCATATTATTCCAACCATCATAAGTATCTCCAACTACATACACTCTATTCAGACATTCCAATACAGAATCTTATATACATAGACGCCCCTAGAGTGGTATAGCTATCCTCGCACATATCCATAAATATTAACACACTTACAATTTCATAACATCATGAATAACTCTGAGTATGTAGATATCACACAATAGGCAAACATTATCATGCTATAGGGGGTACACTCTTCAAGCCTACATACTCAACTTAGGCACATGCGCTACGAAAACATCACCAAAAGTCTAAGGACCCACTACTAAACTGGCGTGACGTAAACAACGGCAAACACTAGTGAGATAACTAGGCAGAAGGAAGGAAACCAAGATTAGATGGCGTAACGAAACAAGATCGTAAAAATGAGTTCAGGCAGGGCGAGGAGAAGGATGTAAATAGATCAAGTGAAACTGAGATATAATTGTGGATGTTTAGGCGGAGAAGAAAGATGTAAACATTACTCTCATAAGTTTTCGGAAATAGAACGTGAATAGCGAAAGTCAAAAACACTAAAAGTATAAAACGGTCATATTTTGAAAAGTTGGAGTTCTCCTCCGCATAAACGATATTTGAAGATCGATAAAATAAGTTGTTCGAAATAAGTTTGAGTTGAATACACATAATAAGAGGAAATGATTTATTGGCTTAACGAAAATCATTATGAAAGGAAGTAAAGCGTTCATACGAACATTAAGGACGTAGTTTTAGAAAATATCATACGGCAGTGATTTAACAAGGTTGGCAAAAGTTTCGAAACGAAATTAAATTAACGAAAGAATTTTAAACTCGTGCTAAATACTTTCAAAGTCTTTAAGCCAGGAAAAGCTTAAATAATCAATACTGAAACCACCTTTTAGTGTAACCAGGATTTGCCAAAAGAAATCGTTTTACACAAAGCTCTTAACATACGGGCTAATGAGCCTAGCACGGATATATGAAAATATTCGAAATTCAATTTAGTTTAGAAATTATTCTAAAAGCATGTATGGTGAACGGAAAAATTAGTAGTAGGTTTATCAAAATTTGTAATAAGCTTTAAAACCAAATTATGGGAGGTCCAGGTCAGAAAATGGTTACGAAAACGTAATTTTCCAAAAATTGTAACAGAGAAAATGTTGAACATATCTTTGGTTTGTTGAAAGCTAAAATCATGTGTGACTCGGAAGGTATATTAAGGGAGCGTGATGAATCATTTGAATGGCATAAATAAGAAAGGAAAAGCTTATAAATCAAATTGAGAAAAATAGAAATACGCTCAGAACTAAATTGATATATGAAAAGGGATGAGATATTTAAATAGGTATGAAAGTAAAGGCTGGAAAAACATTATAAACATTAATCAAATCTCGTCAAAACTTTAGAAATTCAAATAAATAAATAAATTTAAGTCAAAGAAGGGTATGAGGTATAAGTATACACATTTTAAAGTTCCGAACAAATGTAAACTTAGGAAAAGGAAGTCGAAAAGATACTTTCAGAAAATTCAAGATTTGCAATGGAGAGGTTCGAAAATATTATACGACAGTAGCTTAATATAATACTTCGGCAAAAATTTCGAAATTCAAAGAATGAAATCCGATCAACTATAGTGTGAAAATTTAGGCCCATGCTAAATGCTTCCAAGTTTTAAAATTGAAGAGAAATTCCGAATAAATAACATTTAAAATACTCTTTAGAGGGACCCGGATTTGCCAAACAACTGATTTTTATACAAGACCTTAAAGTACGAGTACAATGAACCTAGTACTGATATATGAAAATAATTGAAGTTCTATTTATCTTGGAAGAGATTTTAAAGTGTGTATGCAATGCGATTAAAATGGATCTCATAGTTAGAAAAATGGTATGTCGAATTTTTCAAAATAGTAATAGAGTCTTTAAACCGAAATGCGAAATTATAGATTAGAAAATGGTTACGAGATAGCAATTATAATTACAACCATTAGACTCTGAAATCTACAAGGAATTTGACTCAATCGAAAAGTGAGAAATTTAAGTATTTACGTAGCGGGTTTAAAACAAAATTTAAACTTAGCGAAAGCTTTAATAAGGGAAATCGAAAAATAACTTTAAAAGAAATTAAGCCTTGCGAATGGGGACATTCGAAGGATCAACGATTATCGAAACGTGGTGGTCATGGGAATCGAGGCAAGGGATTTGGTCGGATGATCCAAGCGTAAACACACCTAGGAGGTGACTTAGGAAAATCTATGGGAAACTCCTGCGGTCAACCAACTAAAGATTAGGGACTAAGCGCTAAGACTCTCTAAGGAGCTAGACGGTAATGAAATGAGTTCAGCTTGGTCCGAAATCGATGATCCCAAGCTAGAGACCAAAGAATTCTAGAAGTCTATCCTAGTCAAATCTAGACAGGAACCACTAAGGTAACTCCTACGACGACCAAATCAACTCCTAGCGGGGAGTCTAACTAACAATCAGGGGCCCCTAACTAGCAAGCACGGACGTCTAACTAAGTCTTCCTACCACCTAGTGACATAGGAAAACTACTAGACTCAAGGCTATAGACTCGGATGTTGCAATTTATTTAATGGACATTCCATAGTTATTATCGTTGTTCCGATAATTCGCAATTGCAAGACGGACCTGCATGGGCCACCAATAAAACCTATCACGCCCCGCTTCCCCAAAAATGTGGAGGCGAAGCGTGAGAAGGTTCGCTCAGACTTGAAGCTGCAAAGCTCCAAGCCCGATAAGCGTCAATCAACATTTAATTGGCAGGTCCTTGCAACGCGATACGAAACAAAGATAATAATAAAGGAAATGAGACAAAAGACAATCTCAGAATATCCATCATATTAAATTCCAACATCACAGAAAAAGCCACCAGGCTTAAAGAGAAAAGAATCTAAGGGCCCAAACATGGCCAACAAAAGTACAAAGTACAAACAAAGGTGCCACGCACCGACAACTTACAGGAATCCTAAAACAGAAAGGAAACTCAGCAAGGTCACCGGTGTCCACAAGACTCCACCACAGCAACAAAAGTGCGACAAGTAGGTAAACGAGCACGACAAGACAGGAGCATGGCATGGCAAGAGTAGCAAAGCTACTATCATTATCAAGGATTTCACGAATCACGATCATCACGAATCACGAATCATGAATCACGAATGTTTTGTAGATGTTTACGCCTTACAGCTGAAATTGTCTTTCTTTCACGCTGATTGGCCGCTTAACACTACCCCAAAAACCCAGAGTTTACGCCTTACCACTGCAGTTGCTGATCGGGCAGACTCCCAGTTGATTGGTTGCTTAACTCTTACCCCCAATACCCACACGTAGACGAGCCAGGGTCCCTGCACAGGAGCTCAGTAAATGAGCCAGGGTTGCCCCGCACGGGAGCTCGTTTCTATATCACGAATCAGGAAGTGTATTTGGCATAGGAGTGCACCTACCCTCAATATCGAGCGTTGGGGTTAGCAACTCACTATGCTCGCTTCTGTTCACGAGCCAGGAAGTACAAGTATTGTAGCGTGTGCTACGAATGCAACATTCAACATGGATAGCATGGATGACATGGCAAGTTATAATGCATTGCGTACAGTTATAGTATTAAAACATGGCAGATAATCGCGTACCGTTAATTGGAAGTAAACATGGCAGTTTAGTATGCATGAACAACAAGTTAAAAGGGTTGGATCTAGCTTCGTTGTCAAGCTAGATCAATTGAGGTAGCGGGTCTAGTTTCGTTGTCAAACTAGATCAATTGGTGTCTAGGCGGCTATCATTTCACCGTCTAGTCTCTTTTACGCTACAACAAGCAATTGGCCCAAAACATGGCCTAAACACTAAGTGGCAAGTTTCACTAGCCTTACGCCAAGGAAGACGATCAACGAGGCACGACACGAAAAGTTATCTATGGGGAGGAAATCGCTGCCACGGAGAAACAATCATCAAAAAACATCCAACCTAATTTATTATTAGGGTTTCAATAAAATCACAAGGATAGTTATGAGAAAACCAAAGGATCGAACCCTACCGTATAGAAGCGGAAGATCGATGCCGAGCAAGCACGACAACAGAAGAACGATCCGGAGATCCACGGTTCAGATCTGGAAAGTGGGAGAAAACTAAAGAAATAGGGTTTGATGGGGTTTTTGGGGGTTTTCCGGCGACGTAGAGGTGGTGGCCGGCCAAAATGGCGAGAGGGAAGCTCCAAGGGAGGAAGGAATGGCTTGGGATGAAGGAGGAAGTGTTTGGGGATGAAGGGGGATGATTTGGGGAAGGAAGAGGTTCAGGAGAAGAGAGGGAAGAGAAGAAAACAATTGGGGGTTTATATAGAAAATCGTGTGGCGGCTAGGGCAAACCTAGGGTTTCTGGGTGAATTAGTCGGTCAAAGAAGGGTGGCTGACCGACTAGTTTGGGAACTAGTCGGTCGGTCGAATAACTGTGACCGACTAAGAGCAAACAGTAACTCCTGAAGGAAAAATGAGCTTTGAATTAGTCGGTCTGTGAAGGCTTGTCAACCGACTTGTTTGAGAACTAGTCGGTCGGTGAGTGTTCATAGACCGACTAAGAGTAAACAGTAACTCGGCGGGGAAGATGATCAATGAACTAGTCGATTAAAGAACAACGGCTGACCGACTAGATTACAATCTAGTCTGTCGAAAGATGTTCTTAGACCGACTAAAGATAAACAGTAACTTAGGGGAAATTAATCAAAGGAACTAGTCTGTTGAAGAACAAGTTTTGACCGACTAGTTTCACATCTAGTCGGTCGATGGTTGTTCTTAGACCGACTAACGATAAACAGTAACTCCTGAATTATAATCAAAGCCCACTAGTCGGTCCATGAAGGATTGCCGACCGACTAGATCTCAATCTAGTCGGTTGGTTCTCCTTCTTGAACCAATTAACGTGCACGAAAAGTGTCGAATCGGAGCGTGAATCCCTGGGAAGATTTCTACGGCTTCTAGGATCGATTTATACTCTAAGATATGAGCGATAAGAAGCTCGTCATGAGTGACTTACTCCAAGATCAACGATATAAGGAAGAGACTAGAAAATCACAACGAAACGATCGAAAACGAAAGCGACGGAGATGGGAAATCACGCATACGGAGAAAATCCACCAAACATATATATACATTATCGATAGCACTACCATAGAAAACCCAGTCGTTACAGCGTGTGTGTGTGTGTACTTGGTGCTGACAAAGTAGGCACCTTCTGACTGAAAATGTATTGGGTTTTCATTGTTGTAAAGTGCATGGAAAGTAAATTGTTGTTTACACCCATTCATGCAAATACATTAACGAATGTCGGAAAGCATTCAGCTGAGAAGCAATTTTTAATTAAAATTAATAACTAATAAATGAAATTTGGGATAAATGAATATTTGTAATTTAATGATGCTCATTAATGATTTTTAAGGTAAATAGATAGGTCAATAATTGTAAATAAAAACGAAGTAATAAACATTAGATAATTTATTTATTGTTTAATTAATTTCATTGACCTTTAAGGCATACTGTATTTGGTTTAAAAAGCAAGAAGGGGAATAGACAAAACAAATAACTTCAATTTTCAAACAACCTAAAAAAGATGAAAGCTTTAAAACTTGATGTCTTTGCTCTCCTTGCAATATTGCTTCCGTCTCTTCTCTTCCAATGGTCAGCACTAGTAAATGGCATGGCCATTGGCGATGCCACTGGTGTGACAGCTATAGGATCTGATGTGAGTAAGCAAATTGATGATATCATATTACTTGATGAAAAATCCTGGAATTCCATCAAATCCTTTTTGAAAGAAGCTTGGAATATCACCGAATATGCATTTGCTGGTAAGCTAAGAGTTCCCATGCCATCAAGTATGATCTAGATTAAAAGGATTAATTCATAGATGACAATCCAAGGATTGTGTTGTTTATTGGAACTTCTCTGAAAACATTTGGTGTCAAATATCAGAGGTTACACTTCTAATTCAAATATTGTAATTGAAAATTAGATATCAATAAGATACGAAATGCATTTTATTTCCTTGTTTACAAAATTTTCTTAGCACCTGAAGAAGATTTAGAACATATTTACATATTTCATTGTAATTGTTGGACACATGTAATTAAAAAAAGAAAACAAATCAATAACTCATGTCTCTATTAATTCATTATTTCAACAAGTCGGGGAAGAAGTTTATTCAACACTTAGCAGAAAGTAATTAGACGTAGAATAATGATCAAGCTTAATTAATGAACATCAAAGATGATGGCCGTGAGTTGATTCAATATTTTCTAAGGTACACATGAGATGCCAATAAGTGAAGACATTCTAAACATTATGTTGCTAATAGTGATTATGAATGCTGCTTTGCGAATGGAGCTTAATTGGGAAGATGCAAAGAATACCCCTAATCATTAGAGTTGAAAAAGATGGTCTGTGGTCATATAAATCCAGATAACATGTAACCTACTATGCAAATGGTTTAGAAGTATGCAACTGATAATGTGATGATGAGTGTGTGTGTGTCTATATATATATATATATATATATATATATATATATATATATATATATATATATATATATATATATATATATATATAAAATTTTCCTATATGGGCGATCTTCGGTTGCGAAAAAGAGGCTTTTCGCACCGTGCGAAAAGATTTTTATCTTTTTTTTGAAATTTTTTTTTCAAAAATTCTTTTTTTGATGTTTAATCCATACAATTATATACCCCAGGGAAAATAATGGGTGAACCCGTTGGGGATTAGAGCACCCATCCACCCGTTACAAATTTAACGGTCTCAAAACGTGCGAATTTGATGAAATGCCTTGATCGAAGGCCAAATGACATTATTTCTCATTGATTATTTTTTGAGGGGGGTATAACAACATATAATGAGGGTGGGAAGAAGAATTTTTGAAAAAAAAATTTCAAAAAAAAACTAAAAACATTTTCGCACGGTGCGAAATGTTCTCATTTGAAAATTTTCATATATATATATATATATATATATATATATATATATATATATATATATATATATATATATATGTTGACTAGGATCCATTCGGATGGATCAAACTTGCGGATCCATCCAAGTGGATTTTAAAGCTAGACAATGTAAATAGAAAATCTGACCGTTGGATGTCATCTAACAAGTCTAAACTAGCTCCAAACAAAATTTCAACTAATTTGGACATGTTTTGCCCATGCATCAAGTGGTTGCAAAATCGATGTTTTTGAATAGTTATAAAATCGGCTAATTTTGCAACCACTTGATGCATGGGCAAAACATGTCCAAATTAGTTGAAATTTTATTTGGAGCTTTTAGACATGTTAGATGACATCCAACGGTCCGATTTTCTATTTACATTGTCTCGCTTTAAAATCCACTTTGATGGATCCGCATGTTTGATCCATCCGAATGGATCCTAGTCAACATATATATATATATATATATATATATATATATATATATATATATATATATATATATATATATATATATATATATATATATATATATATATATATATATGGGAATGTTCAAATGAGAACTTTCTCCCGTGAGAACTCCGTGGGAACTTCCTCTCTTTGATTTTTTTTCATAGATCCAAACAGTGGAATGTGTTCTAAACATGTTAATACACATTCATATCAAAAATCAAGACAATCCCCCCATTTCCCCTTGATCAGATCGATACAAAATGTTCTATTGTTCTGAAACCGTTAAATTTGTAACGGCTTGATCGAGGGTCAAATCCACCTAGGGTGCACCCATTATTTTTTCTGGGGTGTATATATGTATGGATTAAAGTGTGGTAAAAAATTTTGAAAACAATTTTAAAAAATAAAATTTAGTTCACACGGGCAACCCTATGAGAACCGTTCGTAGCCGACCTCGCCCCTATATATATGTACATATACATATATATGTGTGTGTGCGTATGAGGAGGGATCAAATTATCCTCAAAAATAACCCTCAAAAATAACCCCCTATCAAAAATCCTATGCCCCCCATTTTTTCAGAAGATCCAAACCGTTCATCCTGATCTACACCCTCTAAATACCTGACCCACCAATTTTCAGCCCAATCCCATGTGTGTTGCCCGTTCATCAACCATTCACAAAAGTTCTGTTCATGAGAAACCGTTAAATTTGGGTCGGATGGATGAACGAGCAAAACACATGGGATCGGGCTGAAAATTAGTAGGTCAATGATTTAGAGGGTGGAGATCAAGATGAATGGTTTGGATCTACCGAAAAATAGGAGGCATAGGATTTTTGATATGGGTTATTTTTGGGGGGTCATTTGATCCCTCCTCTGTATGGATATTCATTTGTAATATATATATGTATATACATATATATAGTACAAAAGTATACATATACACACATATACATATATAGATATAAGTATATAGATAGAGATACACACACACACACACACACACACACACACACACACACACACACACACACACACACACACACACACACACACACACACACACACACACACACACATGAGTATCTATATACATATATAGATAAACATGTATGAGGAGGGATCAAATGACCCCCAAAAATAACCCGCAAAAATAACCCCTATCAAAAAGTCTATGCCCTCATTTTTTCGAAAGATCCAAACCTTTCATCTTGATCTCCACCCTCCAAATTCCTGAGCCACCAATTTTTAGCCCGATCCCAGGTGTTTTGCCCGTTCATCAACCATTCGCAAAAGTTTTGTTCATGCAAAACCGTTAAATTTGGGTCGGATGGATGAACGGGCAAAACACATGTGACCGGACAGAAAATTAGTGGGTCAAGGATTTAGAGGGTTGAGATCAAGATGAACGGGTTGGATCATTCGAAAAAAAATGGGGGGCATAGACTTTTTGATAGGGGGTTATGTTTGGGGGTTATTTTTGGTGGTCATTTGATCCATTCTCAACATGTTTATACATACATATATGTATATATGTACATATACATGTTTATACATACATACATATGTATATATGTACATATACATATATACATTTATGTATATACACTAGGCAAAACCCGTGCCCTAAGGGCACGGTTCATTTAAACTTTATCCCCAAAAAATCTTTGACCCCCTAATTTTAAACAAACAACAATAATTAGAATGCAATAATTATTAGGTCCCCCTCAAAAATCTTAATTACGACAAAATTTAGTTCTCCTCAGAGAATTTCGTTCCCATCAAATATTTAAAATTTGTAGTTCCTCAAGAGTTAGTTTCCACCAGGAAAATTTTGTGCCCCTCATTGTTTATTTAGTTCCACACAAAAAATTTTGCCCCCCAATATTTAGTTCTCACCAAAATTTTTAGAAAAATTTAGTTCATATTCCCCACATTGTTTAGACAAATTTTCTATGAGGAAGATAATAATTAAGTATGTAACCTAACTCTACCTATGGATTTAAAGAACACTATCTGTTCACTATCCTGTTTGTGTAACCTAACTCTACCTATTGATTAGACAAATTTTCTATGATGAAGGAAAAATGCTGCCCCAAAGTACATTAGCATGTCATTAGCCATATTATTAGATCCCCCCAATTATAGTATCGTGCCATGAACTGCCGCCCAAAAGTACATTAGCATGTCTTGAACTGCCACCCAACAGTACACCAGCATGCCATGAAGTGCCCCCATGCCATGAACTGCCACCCAACACTATCTTGTTTGTGTAACCTAACTCTACCTATTGTTTAGACAAATTTTCTATCAAGAAGGCAAATTGCCCCCCCCCCCCCCCCACCAAAGTACATTAGCATGCCAATATACCCATTATTTAATCTCCCCCAGTTCATGCCATGAACTGCACCCCATAGAACATTAGCATGTCATGAATTGCCCCCTCAACGGTACATTAGCATGCCATGAACTTTCCCCTGAAATGGCGTTTCATTAATGCAATTTAATCTTTTCACTGCAAAAATTGAATATCAGAAAACAAAGGCTAGTGAAACATGATGAAAACAAAGGAAATGTGATCAATCAAGTGATTCCAGTGAATTGATTTTATCCCCCCCATTATTTGAACTGTCTCCCCCCAAAGTACATTACCATGCACCCCCAAGAGTGCATTATCATCCCATTAGACCCATTACTACCTGCTCCTAATACATTAGCAAGCCATGAACTGCTCCCGCCGTACAGTAGAATGCCTTGAACTTCATTTGATCATCCAAGGTTGGATAGAGGAAACTAATTAGCTTAATACTATTTACAGATATATTCACGAAGTTCATTCCCATACCCTTCATATGTATTGCCATTTATCATTACACTTTATAGTCTTTACTAACCTTCTAACATAATTCCAAGAGCTTGACCAACATTCCCCTTAAATCATAGAGTTTGACCCTTAGCATCTAAATTAGATTTCAGTAATCTTGCCTTCAATTATGCAACTGTCATAATTTCCTGTCATCTCTCAAATCATTTTTTTTATCTTCATCTTCACATTCTCCTTTAAGCTATATTCATCTCATTGGTACTTGTTTGGAACATCTATATCGCCCATATTACAAAACCTGCATGACACAATCTTGTGAAATGTTTTCCAGGAAAATTAGAAGAGAACTAGAAATAGCACATTAACATGGAGTTAGCAATCCACAGATAAAAACTTACATAATTAAAACTTCACTCTTAAGAGTGTAAAACGGTAGTTATTCAGCAAACAAATTTACTTACCCGAATTAATTGAAAAATAAAACTACATATTTAAAGCCCAATGTAAATCAAATGTAACTTGCAAAATATAACTTGTGTTCCTTCTTATGAATTCAAACACAGAAAAGGACAACGGTTGTGTTCACGCTTACTCTCTCCGACAGGAACTTAACGCAGAACTTCTGCAACCCATTCTTCATATCCTACTGACTCCCCATCCTTGTCACCACCCTTACAATCTTGGGATGCTCCATTATACCCAAGGCTAGTGACGGCCTGAGAGACCTCTTATAATCATCAACCTTCACCACAAAACTCGAATTCGTACCTCATATAATCATCAAACTTCACCACAGAACTCGAATTCGTAAGAGACAAAGTCCTACCAAAGCCCCCAATTCCCCTAGCCCCATAAGGCTACACCTTCCCCCCATTATAAGCTAAACCACATCCCCAAGTCCATCAGTCTCTGGCCAAAATCCAAAACCACCTACTTAGGGAGAAATTAATATTCAATGACTGCCTCCCAGAGGACGACTCGTTAGCGCTATAACCTCCCCGTGTGCTTGCGGTTACAAATACGAAATTCTTTGAACAAGTATTTGGCGTCGTTGCCTAGGAGGCACGACTTGATATTAATTTCAATCTTTATCGATAGATTGCACAATTTTCCTTTACCTTTTATTTTCTTTTGCTATTGATTTCGGTGCTGTTGACATTTTCCTTTAGTTTAGCCCTTTTGTGTATGCACAGAAGATCGCATGGTATTGAGGAAATACTTCCCGTAGACCCAGAGATCGAAGCTACCACACGCCGATGCAATGCCAAAAGAAAAAGGAAATTGGTACTAGAATTGATGGCGGAAGAAATGCATAATCAACCACCTCACCCACTTGAAAATCCACCACCTTCTAGGTCCCTCATAGACTTCTTTATGCCCTTCAATGGGTCAATGTCAAGAATTGCAAGGCTTGAATTGAAGTCATCGTTGATTAGTTTCATCTAGCAGGATCAATTTGGGGGATCGCCCATGGAAACCCCCAACGACCACCTGAACACCTTCTGGAGAAGAAGGGCATGCTCAAGATGAAAGGCGTCACCAACGATGCCATTAGGCTAAGACTCTTCCCTTTTTTTTCCATAAATCTTATACTTTTATTTTGATCTTTTTTCCATAAAGACTCGGTGCGAAACAACTAATTCGGCGAGGGCACATTTGGATTATCAATTCTTTTTATTTATAGTAAAATCGTAAGAGATTGAGCTTCTTGCGTGGTTGGTATCTGAGCCTTCGGGTTATCAATTCTTTTTTGATGTAGTAAAATCGCGCTGGCGCCTTCTGGTAATCAATTCTTTTTATCTATTGCAAAATCGCCTTCTGGTTATCAATTCTTTTTTATCTATAGGAAAATCGTAAGAGATTGAGCTTCTTGCATGGTTGGTATCTGAGACTCCTAATTGGAGCTACATTATTTGGGGATGCATGAATGATGGATGGTTGGGTGATGTCTTCAATGATGCATTAGTATTATTATTTATCCGATCCTTCATATTAACCAATTCTATATCAGTGATGTTATGTATTGATGCCTCATGCATTATTGCTGGATAACATTTACTTCACAATTGTAATAGGTTGGCTTTTTTCTGATTTTCTTTCAAGAAATTTCCAAGAGGCACCCAAGATATGCGAAGTTTATTGGAACTCTGAGAAGTTCAAGAAACGACATGCTACCAAGAATTTCCAAAAGCGTTTTTGTGATTTCCTTGATACAATTGTAACACTTAGGAGTTCATGCAAGTAGGGAATATTCAAAAAACATGCCATCACCTGATTTTCTATAGAATAACACACAACAACAAAGCACATTAACACACAAATCAGTTGATAATACCCAACATCTCAAAATCTCAAAATCTTTAAACAGAGGAACAACAAAACTAACTGAATCTTGTCCGACACAGACCAATAAATTTCCATGAACCTCCTGGACCGTCTTTCCTAAACCCTGGAACTTTCGGTAAGACTATGGACAACAATACCAAAATGCCATACAAATGAAATTATGTTGAACAAAGAATTGCATGGTGTTTATAATGAAGAAAATTTAAACAAAATTTTGTAAACAGTGCAAAAGAGTTGCACATGGCATGCTACATCAAGTGATCTAAGTACACGCTCAGCAAACTTGTCAATCATCGCATGGACCCTGCGCTCTATCTCAGACTTGAAATGATGAAATTAAATACAGGATCTCCATAACTTAATAGTCAACCATAACTGATTTAGCAAAATTGGCAAACTATTCTTGTTTGCAGAATCTCCCAGAAATTCTCTTCTCTTCTTTGAAATGATGAAAATAAATGCAGAATCTCCATAACTGATTTAGCAAACTTCTCTTCTTTGCACATTTAGAATTTGCAGCACAATAATAGTTAAAAGATGGATTATTTTTGCACAAAAATAATACATTATAGATCAAATTAAGAAAACTTGGATATCCCAGAAATTACCTGCTACAAAGCACATTTGCTGACATGATAACATTTGACATCTGAATCGATGTACGTCAATGCATGAATACCTATTTTTCAAATTGCCTACATGCCAAATTGCCTTCAAGTAGTTATTTGTGTTCATGTATCCTCAACAATTATTCAAAATGATACAAACATGGATACCAACCATGCAGTCAAACATGAATACCAACAATTACGGATGCCATACATGCAATCAGTCATTCAAATTGCTTCATTTAATCTTCAATTGCTTTCATTCATTCATTCAAATTGCTTCATTTAATAGTCAAAAATAAATGCCAAATTGCCTTCAAGCAGGTTTCTTAAAATTGCCTGCAGGTATTCATGTTTCTATCAGCAGATATCATGTGCTTGCAAAAATTCAAAATGAAGCAATTTGAATACATGTCAATTGGAGGCCAACTCTGAAGGCCAACTCTATTATCATGTCAATGTGAATACCTGTCAATTAGAGGCCAACATAAATAACTTGCAGTTATTTTTCAAATTAAAACCCTGCTGATTACACAAATAACTTGAAGCATGAATACCCTTTTTTCAAGCAGTTTGAATACCAATAACTATGGATGGCCATGACAGGTTTAATGCTTCCATTCAATTTTTTTCTATTCCCATGCTTCGTAATTTTTTATATTCTCACAGTTTTAATGCTTCCATCAAGTTGAACCCATGTAATTAGATGAAATTAACATGATAAAAAAACCATTAAGCGAATATTAACAGCAAATTAGGACATTAACAGCTAGGATCAAATTAATCATGCTATGCATATCATTTGCTTGAACTGGATTCTGAAATCTGACAGATATTCTAATTTCACAATGCATTAGAAACTGATATGCATATCACTATGCATGAAACTGATATGCATATCTTTCATTAGAAACTGAAAAATATGCAACATTCTGTTATTAGAAAAATATGACTCCAAATAACTAACAGGCTTAAAATTGCAAATTTGAAAAGTGTCATGCAATGAAGCACCAAATACTACTGCTTCGTCACTTAAATCATACCCAGTTTACGGTTCAACTTAATTCCATCAGTTAAATTAGCAGCATGCAATGAAGCACCAAGTACTACTGCTTCATCAGCATCAAGATGCTTGTCTAAATCTTTTCTTCCAAGAAATTCCTGAAGCTTAGCCTGCAAGACAATATGAAAGTGAGCACCCTGCCATGGAAAATGAAATATAACCCGCTTCGATCTTCTGAATATGCATCCATTTAATTACTAAATCTACCATAAGCACAATCCATTATGCTCATATAAGCACCACGTTAATAATTTATGATGCTAGTTCCTGTAAGAAATTCATTATAAACAGCCTCATGTATAACTGACGTAATAGTGATCCCATACATTAATAATTCTCATGAAGTGTAATAGTAACCATACTATGTGTTTTATAACTTCTTTAAAACCAAATGTGTGAATTTCATTAACATGGAGGTCAAAAAAACTTAAATATGAAGTGCCAAGATGGTGTCATAATGCACTATATGCTTCAAAATATGTTAAAGCAGTGTCAACCATGCCCAATTCACATTTGGGATACCGTGCAAAAAGCTAAAATACACAAAATAAAAGCATGCATACAAATATTTCTATATATATGGGATGACAGGAAAAGATTAAGCCATGTATACATCAAGGTCTCAAATCTCAGTACTGGCATTGGCGTTGGCCGGGGTTTATAACATCAGCATGTGAACTTGAGATTACTGCAACCAATGCAGATGGGGTTACTGCTCCAAGGAAGTGCATATGAACTTGATATTCTTGATACGCAGGCACATAACAAACATTACAATGCGTTCTACTCTTGCAAACAGCACTCTTGCACACAACAAAAATTCTGGAAACAAACTTGATTTGGTCAAAAAACTTGCAAAAAGAAACTTCATCATTTAAGCTTACACCTAAATGTGCTCATTCCAGACCCCAAATAACTAACAGGCTTAAAATTGCAAATTTGAAAAGTGACATGCAATGAAGCACCAAGTACTACTGCTTCGTCACTTAAATTAGCAGAAGTCACCAAGAACTGAAGCACCAAATACAAAAAGATGTTATTATGTTGACAGAGGTTATCAGAAGTTAACAGAAGTTAATCAATAACAATTTAAGCTAACAGAAGTTACAAAAACTTAATTATTTAACTGCTTTCAAAAGGTCCATTGGCACTTGGCGTCACAAAAATGCTACCAACCCCTAAGCTAATCATCAGCAACACTTAATTATTAGTAGCATAAAAGAATAAATGCTACTAATTACACACAACTCACACGTAATTATAGGCACAACAAATATTCCAGTGAAATTGATACTCTTGCAAATAACAAAAATTCCAGTTAAAATAGAAAAGGCTTGCAAAAAGAAACTTCATCATTTAAATTTAAAAATTCCAGTAATCTTGCACCCAAGGGCAAGGATCACTGCAAAATGATCCATTAAAATATAAAAAGTTAACTATACAGAAATGAAGATGGGGAGAGGGGGTTACCTGTGAGATTACTGCGAAGGTTGAAATGAAGATGGGGTTACCAAATGCTCCAATGTTCTCGAGATTGGAAAGGGCAGCTTGATGGTTTCCTGGCTGAGATGGGAAACAAAATATCATATGTGAAATTTCACAGTAAACAAATTTCATATGTTTAGTTTAATTCCAAATTTCACAGTAAACAAACATCACAGTATGATTTCCCCGCTAACCTGCGACAAATTTCATATGCTGAGATGGGAAACAAACTATCATATGTAAAAAAATGTATTCACAGTAAGATTTCCCCGCTAACCTGTGACAAAATGAAAAACAGAACCCTTAAGCAATAAACCCTAAGTGACTATCAACGACAAAGATTGCGAGGATGATTGCGAGGCTAGAGGGTTACCTGCGAGATTGAGGATGCTCTGGAGGATGCTATGGAGGATGGATGATGCTTGCGATGTTGAAGATGCTTGCGAGGATGATGATCCATGGTGTTTTTTGTGCGAGGAGATCCGTGGGGAGGAGTCGGGTGGACCTGGGGAGGAGTCGAGGGGTTGAGGGCGTGCGTCGAGGCGAGACGTGGAGATTTGGGGAAGAGTCGAGGGGTTTCTCAGCGTAAACAACCCAACAAAATAAATGATGCTGGCTCATCGTACTCAACCCAATGATACCCAAATATTAACCCTCTCTATATTGAGCTGGCCCCACAACCCAACGAAACCCAAACGTGCTGTGGGGACGATAGAAATTTTTTTCTTTCTTTATTGATCTGACACATCTAAATTACATCAACACATCTCAACCGTTGATTTTCCATGATCAAATCTCAACCGTCTTTGTCTTGTCCAATTAAGCCCTAAGATTCCAAAAACACTGTCAAATGTATAATAGAGAGAGAGAGGGAGAGAGAGAGAGAGAGAGAGAGATTGGTTAAGAGATTTTGGTTAAGAGATATTGGTTATGTGTATTGTTGTATGTGGATATATGTATTGTTGTATAAGAGATTTTGGATAAGAGATAATGGATAAGAGATAATGGATAAGAGAATTTGGTTTTGGTTATGTGTAATTGTGTGTGATGTTTATATAGATTGTATGTAGGGTATGAGAAATTGAGATATGAGATATTGGATATAAGAAATCATTTTCCTGAAATCATTTTCCTCAAATCAAATCAAATCATATCAGAGCCTAACATTGAGATATAAGAAATAAAATCAATTTTTTTAAAAAAATTTGAAATCGAAATTTTCGTTTACAAATTAGAGGGAAAGTTTTGCTCACATCACAAATGGGAGGGAAAGTTTTTTTGATCACATCACAAACGTATTTTGATCACATTAGAGGGAAACAATTGGTGCCTAAGATCAAGATCACATCTCAATTCACAAACACTTGCGCTGCAGGAAAATTTGCCCGCCAAGATCAAGCAGCTCAGCGGAGCTCCTCGCCATCTTCTTCTACCTCCATTATCACGAAGAGCAAGCACATCAAGAAGAGCACCATCATCTTCTACCTCAGTTAGCTCTTCCTCTTCTCCTCAATTTTTTTTCTTTTACTTTATTTCACCCTCATCAAGCAGAGCACCCCCATTGCAGCGCTTTGAGCTTCAACACGGCCTCAGCAACTCAACCCTTTGTGAGCTTTGTGAGTTTGAGAGCTTCATCACTTCCTCTCCACCTCAACCCTGGGTGAGTTTTGTTTGTATATGGTGAGTTTTGAGTTTGAGAGAATTGAGTTTTGTCAATCATGTGGTTTTTTTCCTATATTGCAAGTTGAATGTTGATGTGCTTACTCTTCACTGTCAATCCTGTGGTCTTTGATGATATGCTCAAGTTTTATTCATTTTTTTGATTGGTTATCAATTTTGGAACTTGATTATATTTTTGTATTGTCCATACGTATTTTGGTTATCAAGATTTAACTGTTTAAAATTTATATAAACTCAAAAGTATATAGTTTGCATAGTTTGCATTAAATATATTTTCAATTGGGTGTGATGTTCAAGATATTGAGTGATGTTTGAATATATTTTCAAGTACCAGTTTGCATTGAATATATATTTCATAACTAATTGGGTGTGAATTTTTGAGTTTATATAAACTCAAAAGTATATAATTTAACTTTTAATGAGAAATTGAGATATTCAAAAATATATTAATGCAATTGAGATATTTTCAACCCTATATATTAATTTGAGACTATATATGATATAAATTTCAGTTGCAACTTCCAAAATATGAATTGGTAATTAGGTGTAACTTTCAGTTGTGTGTAATTTTCAGTGTAGTTGGGTGTAATTTCCTTAAGCTTTCATGTGTAATTGGGTGTAATTTTCAACCCTCACCCATTGATCAGCTTGAGAGAATTGGTGAGCTTTTATTCCAAGATTATAGAGCTTTTATTCCAAGATTCCAAGATTGCTGAAAAAATTGAGCGTGCTGAAAAAATTGAGCGTACTGAAAAAATTTAGCTTGCTAAAAGCTTGAGTTTGCAATTGAGTTTGAAATTGCTGAAAGAAAATTAACAGGACAAAGCTCAACAATATTAAGAGGACAAAGTTTGCAATTGAGATAATGATATTCTAATTATTTTAAATGTTAATTACTAACTTTGTCCAATATTAAACTTACCTAATTCATATGATATTCAGCCAATATTGCAAACCAATATTAAACTCAAAAATCATCTTACCTAATACTATCAATCAATGTTAATTAACAGGACAATTAACATTAATTGGGCAATTATGATATAGAAGACTGAAAATTTATAGGTATTTGCAACCAATATTTGATAATTTTCATTGAATTCTCAATGTTGATATGGTATTTGCAAATCACTAATAGCATTGTCCTGTTAGCTTCATATGCTAATCTTCATATGCATTGCTAATAACAGGACAATGCTAATCTTCATATGCAATATCACTAATAGCTACCACTGAAAAATTTATAGGTATTTGCAACCAATATTTGCTAATTTTCATTGAATTCTCAATGTTGATATGGTATTTGCAATATCACTAATAGCATTGTCCTGTTAGCTTCATATGTTAATCTTCATATGCATTGCTAATAACAGGACAATGCTAATCTTCATATGTAATATCACTAATTGCTATCACTGATAACTCACTTCACTGATAGCTTGGAAATATGGCTTAGAAATGTACAACTGAAATTGCAACTGAAATCTTGATAATAACACTACTACCCCAAGCTTATACTGAATATGATAACAACTGAAATTGATAACAACTGAAATTTGCTTGAGATGCAACTGAAATCTTGAGCAAATTTGCTTCAGTATAAGCTAGGGTAGTATTGTTACAACTGAAATTTACAACTTTTGAGCCAATTTGCTTTCAGTTGTAATTTTGATTTACAACTGAAATTTACAACTGAAATTTGCAAATTTGCTTTCAGTTGCAAATTTGCTTCAGTATAAGCTTGGGTATAACACTACTTCAGTTGTAACACTCTTGAGCAAATTTTTGAGTTGCAACTGAAATCTTGATAATAACACTACTACCCAAGCTTCACCTGAAATTGCAACTGAAAGCAAATATGTGAGCTTTTATTCCAAGCTTATACTGAATACACACTTTGAAGTATTCCAAGATAATAACATTTTCAAGTATAATATGAGATTGCTGAAAATATAATTCTCTCACTTTGAAGTATGAGATTGCTGGAAAATATGAGATTGCTAATATGAGATTACAACATATATAATTCTCTCACTTTGAGTGTTATTATAGCTTTTTTGAGTGTTATGTGAATGAATTTTTGAATCAATTTTGAGTGTTATTACAGCTTTTTTGAATGAGTGTAAAAGATAAATTTTTGATTCTCAAGTGTAAGGATTTAAACTTGAGAATAAATTTTTTGACTTTAAGTTTGAATTTTCATTTTGAAGTTTGAACATAAAATTTTTGAGTGTTATAACAGTGTCCTGATAATGAATTTAAATTTTTGATGAAGAGAATGAATTTGATTGAGTGTTATGTTTCAGTCAAGTTAAATTTATATGCACTCATATTTTGAGGATGCAGCCTTAATTAGAATGGGATATTTGAAACATAACACTCAATCAAATTTTTAATATACCATTTTATTTGAAACATAACACTCAATCAAACATAACACTCAATCAAATTGGGATATTTGAAACATAACACTCAATCAAATATGGAGTATTGCAGCCACAATATTTTGAATATCCCATTTTATTCTCAGGACACTGTTATGTTTCAAAATGGAGTACTGAGCCTCAATATGAATTTATATGCACTCAAATTTTGAATATCCCATTCAAGTTAAATTTTGAATATACTGTCAATTTTTGAATTGTTACTTAGCTAATATGAATATCCTTCAATATGAATATCCTGTCAAGTAACAATATTGGACTAGCCACAGGACACTGCCAATATTGGACTATAAGCAAACTGCATACTTTTGTCCATGTGCTAATAAGCAAAAAGCAACCCTCTGGATAATAAGCAAGGAAGACTGTTGATAGTTATGTGAAGGTTGGTTATAAAATTTCAATACTTCATCAAGTTTTAATTTTTTACCTGAATGAGAAATTTTTTTAACCATTATTTATTTGAACTGCAACTGCAGACCTTTTTTATATGAATTTGATAGTTATGTGAAGTTTTTTTCATCAAGTTTCATCAAGTTCAAATACAGTTGAATGAGAAAAATTTCAATTTGATTATTTAAGCAACTCTTATCCATTTCCTCATAACAAAAGCTCATTTTGAAACATGACTCATTAGGACTCCTTTTGAAACATGACTAATAGAAATTTGCTTAAGTTATGTAGGACATTTGAAAACATCTGCTTGAATTTGAAATGTGCTTGAATTTGCTGAAGATAGTTCATTCAGATGTTGGGACATTCTCTCCCATAGTTGGGACATTTGAAGCACATGTTGGGACATTCTCTCACATAGTTGGGACAAATCATTCAGACTTTACATGTGCTTATATGAAATGTGCTTATCAAATTTGAATGAACTATTTGAGAAAACCATTCAGAATTAACTATGTGAACTATGTGCTTCAAATGTCCTGTGTGAGAGAATGAACTATTTGAAATGTTGAGCAAACAATTCAGAATGAACTATTTGAACTATGTGCTATGTTGACAGAATGAACTATTTGAAGCACATGTTGGGATATTTGAATACATCTGCTTTTAAAAAATGTGCTTATCAAATTTAAGCCTCACAGTGTGTTATCAAATTCAATACATATGAGTTCAATCTGGAATGAATGTGCTTAAAGTTAACTTTAATTTGGGCATTTGAATCTGGGCTCATCAAAAACATATGAGTTCAAATTTTCTTATGGTATTTTCAGATTTTTGCAAGGTGGAGGATATTTATTTCTGGAGGTGACTTGAATATTCTGGGTGTGTTATCATGAAGTTCAAAAGTTCCAATTTAATTGTTTAACTGGGATATTCAAGAGTTCAAGTTTCAATTCTGGGCTATTTGGTGATTGGATATTCATTCAACATTAGGTAACTGATCCATACTCTTAGTGTAATTAAAAAATGTAATTAAAAAAGATTGAGTGTTATTACAGTTTATATGCATGGGGCTCATTTTTTGATTGAGTGTTATGTTAAGTTTGAACATAAATTTTACAGGGTCCTGAGGATTTAAACTTTGTTCTGTTGGTAAATGCAGACTGCAAGCACTTGGACCTCTAAATTGAAGCTAGATAGCCCAATATAATCTTACTTGGAAAAAGTAAACTAGATAGCATATGGATTTTAGCATTCAGCCATATAATCATGTATTATTGTATTTTAGAATGGCTAAAACTGGAGCATAGAGCTTTGTTTGATATGTTTTGATATTAGCATTCAGGACTAAAAAGGTAATGTCAAAGTATGTTTAAAAATGAGCATTCATGTTTCTCATATGATTAGTTTTAGTTGCTCATTTCCTGTTTTTGGAGTATTGTTTCTTGGAGTAAAATGAGTTTAATTGTGCACATGATATTTAGTTTTTGGAGTATAATGAGTTGATAAAAGTAATCATATCAAAGTTTTCATTTTAATGCAACCTCAAGTTTTAGTTTTGCTTTTTAGTTTTCTTATTCCTCATTACCTCACTTTTACAGGACAAAAAAATCGCAAGCATTCAAAGCATTCAGGAAATTTTTACAAGATATTGCAGGACATTTTTACAGGACATTTTTACAGGACATGAGCATGTTTTCATTTTAAATCATATGCATGTTTTCAGTTTAAATCAATTTTTTCCTCAATATTAACCCACGTATTTTTTTCAGGACAAAAAAATTCCCAAGCATTTTAAATCATATCCCTGTTTTCAGTTTAAATCATTTTTTACAGGACATTTTGCAGGACATGAGCATGTTGAAGTTTAAATCATTTTTTTCTCAATATTAACCGCAATCATTTTAAATCATATCAATGTTTTCAGTTTAAATCATTTTTTCCTCAATATTAACCCAACCCCAACCCCAAGCATTTGTCATCACATATATCTCAATGAATGTGAAAAATTGATTTTTAGAATGTAACTGAACATTGAACCTTGACTGAAAATAGTTGATTTTGCTATATCTTACTTTGGTTCACTTTTGGTTTGGAGTTTGGAGTTTAAAACTATTTCCTAAACAGCTCATTTTTAGAGTTTAAAACTCAAAATACCTAATGCTCTGCAGTTAGGTATTATTAGCAATGCAAATTTAATAATACATAGGTAAATTTAATGTTGAGCATTTAATCTCAAATTTAACTATGAGCAATGCACTCTTAATCTCAAATTTAATCTCAAATTATTAGCAATGCAAATTTAAGAGGCCTAATAGGTCTATGCAAATTTAATCTCAAATTTGATCTGAGATTAAGAGCATTTAATCTCAAATTTAACTATTAGTTTAAAACTCAGATTAAGAGGACTATGCAAATTTAATGTTGAGCATTATTATATACATTCCTCATATGTATTATTAGATTAAGAGGACTATGTATTATTACATGAAATCCAAGTTTTGGAGTTAATTGACTAACAAGTTGCATATTCAAATTTGATATGTTATACTGTGAATATGGGTAATAAGCATATTACAGGACTTAAATCCAGTTGCATATCCAAGTTGCATATCCAAGTTCTGGATTTCAGTTGCATATCCAAATTTTCATCATTAAAACTATGATATTTGGAAATAAAATATGCATTCCGGTTGCAAATTTGGATTCCATTTGGAATCCAGTTGCATATCCAACCCTAGGAACTCCTTAGATTCCAGTTGCAAGTTTTAATGCTTATGGTTCAGTTGCAAATTTGGATTACATTCCAGCATCAAAGTTAACCTGCAAATTTGGATTTCAGTTGCATATCCAGTTTGAGAGACTTAAATATCCTGTCTTTTGGGTGAACTAAAATAACTAAAATATTTGAGTGCTGACTCAAATTGACAGGATTTTGCTATGCTCATATCCAAAATGGATATGAGCTAATGAACTAAAAAATGAACATTGACAGGATATTTGAGTCTTGCCAATTAGAAATATGAATGTTGGCAATATTTGAGTGAGTCATGTATTTCTAATACAAAGTGAGTCATGTTTGCTATATAAATTCAAAGTGAGTCATGTATTTCTAATATGACAGGATAAATGTGAATGTTGGTCCTATTCAACTGCAGGAATAACATTTTATATATGTGACTCTGGGCTCATTTTGAAATGAGTCATAACTCAGACCAAAATGAGTCATTGTTATTAGAAATTAGTCATAACTGCAGTTTAAAATGGGCTATAATTCAAAATGGGCTATAACATGCTCATTTCAATGCAAGTATAGCAAATGAATACTTGAATACTTCAAGAATATCGAAGTATATCCAAGCTTGAATACTTGAATACTTGAATGGGAAAACCCTTTGAATGATAAAGCTATTTTGAATGAGAAAAACCTTTGAATGATGGCTAAAAAATGTTTGAATGATGGCTAAAAAAATGTTTGACTTAGAAAGCAAAAGAAAGCAAAAGAAACTAACTTGGTATGAAGCAAAGCTGTTTATTTTTTGATTTATTATACATGTTGAGAGCCTCTCAAGATTAAATCATAGTGGACACTTGAAAGAAATTAAAATCTTTTGGTGATGTGAACAAATGTCATCAATTCTAATGATTTTCATTGAGGATTGAACTGTCATATGTATTTGTTCACATCATCAATTCCAATGTCATTTAAAATTCATTAGGATTGAATTAGGTTTGAATTGAATTTCAAGATTATATTCTTTTCACTTTATTCTTGAGATATTCCATTTTATATTAATAATATTATGGGTTTGAATATCTGGGTAATCTGGGTAATACTATTATTTTCAGTTCATGTTAAGTTAACTGAATGTAATTGAATCTTTTCAGTTCAGTTCAATTCAATGGCATTTGAAAATCTGGCTTCAATTCAATTTTCAGTTCATGTTAAGTTAACTGATTGTAAGTTAAATGCCTTGATTGAGCTGAATTGAGCTGATTTCCTGTCAAATGGCAACTTTCAAAATTCATGTTGCTGTGAAAATTGAATTGAATTGAGCTGAATTTTGAACAATTTTTGGACAATTTTTGAACCCAGATTGAACCCAGATGAAAATTGAAAATGGGCAACTTCCAAAATGTTGATGTCAAATGTTGCTGAATTGAGCAACTTCCAAAATTGAAAATGTCAAAATTGTAAAATTCAGCTCCATTCATGTTGGGCAACTTCCAAAATTGAAAATTCATGTTGGGCAATCTGGGTTCCTGTTGGGAAAATTCAGCTCAATTCATGTTGAAAATTCAAGTTGGGCAATTTCCAATTCATGTTGCTCAACCCGTTTGGAAAATTGAAAATGTTGCTGTAAAAATTCATGTTGCTGCCAAAATTCACAACAACTTTCAACTTTCAAAACAATCTATGTTCAATTCAGCTCAATGCACTCAACTTTCAAAACAATTTTCTGATATCCTGTCAAAAATTTCAGCTTTTTGAATGCCCAGATTGAGCTGAATTAAGTTGATTGAGCTCAATTTGAAAGCCCAGATTGAGCTGAATGCCCAGGATATCTGATATCCTGTCAAATTCAAAAAAGTTGAATTGAGGATTCGTGGCTTAACAATGAGAATGTGTTTTATTCTGATATCTGATATCCTGCCATAACAATGAGACTGTGTTTTATTCTGTGTTCATTAATAAAATGACTTCTCAAAGAAAATCCTACAATGACATGCGATGACATCAATACTGAAGGGTGACAATGAAATTCATGTAACTTCAGACTTCTCTAAAGCAAATTCATGGAGAACTGAGAAATAATTTCGTCATCTCTCTGCTGGTTTTCATTTCTTAAAGTGGGAGGAAACCCATCATCAGGTTCTATCATGGAGTGTAGCTCCAGCAAAATGGATTATACTCATGAGATGTAATCAAAAAAATCATTGGTAAGTCTCCTGCCAATTTATGCAGCAATTATTCCATTCCTATCACATAAATAATTACAATATGCTTATTTAATAATTAAGAATGATGAGCATCTATTATAGTTTGATGAATAACTTGTGGATTTGTTCAATTGGATTATAGTATGAAGATGTTTGCTTTTTGCTGAGAAAATGTTTTGAGATTTAGTTCAAATTTCTTAGGGTTAGATTCATTTTGGATCTCCTCATCTTCCAGGTCTACCAAACATCAAATCCTTTCTATTTATTTCTTTTTTAATTTTTTTAAAATATGTTTACCTTTCTCTCAATGTTGGCACTACTGCATGTCTGTTAATTTCTTCTCTCTTCTCTGTAGTGTTGGGTTGCTACATTTTTTCTTATACTTCTTTCAGGAAAGCAGCATTTGTTTGTATTCCTTAGAAATCTTGGGTCTGAATACATTGGGCACCACTTTGGGTTCAGGTACGACTTCTTGGGATGGATTGCTCTTGCGATGGTTGGATTCACTGTGATGTTCGCTGTGGTCGTTGCCTTTTCTATCAAGACATTCAACTTCCAAAGAAGATAAAGGGGCCAACAACAGAATCAGCGTTGGATGTATTTATGATCGCGTATGGATTGATGATCATGTATAGAAGACGTGTATTTATGATTACGTCGTGTCTCCTTTTTGTTTTCTGTTTTTTAATGGTTAGTATCAATTTAGTTGTGATGCTATTCATTTGCTATTTTGTTTTAAGAATATGAAAGAAATGTCTTGAAAGGTTTTGTATTAACTTTTATATCAATGGATGCATAAAATTCATTCTTATTAATATGTATGTTGAGTTTGTGGTGTTTCTTAAGTTTCTAGCTTGGAAAATTGGAACTCCATTTGGTAGCCACTGCAAAAAAAGACCAATGAGGCTTTGTTAGGCATACCATGATGTGGCATTTGATCTGTAGGTATCAAGAGTGGTGAATAAATCTTGGGTGCCTTGATAGATTCCATGCGTCTAATGTACATCATCTGGTAATTTATTTATTGGGTTGCCTAAAACAAAAGACAAAATCGAATAGACTGTATGACAAAAATCATGAAATGAACTTGCAAAATCAACATGGAAATCACTTAATAATTGAATATATTGGTGATGATATAAGGAAAGAAGAAGATATGGAGGTGATAGAATGCGAATAGAGATGAGAGGTAAATAAGATTCAACCACCTGCTCTTTTTTCTTTAGGATTAAGAAGAGAGATGAGGAAGATGAGTATGCGGGGAGAGAGAGCTGGGGGGGAGAGAGGTTGGGTAGGTTGGGGGGGTGTGAGTTGCAAACAGAATGACGTTCAAACTGTTCGCACCCAAACAGTTGAGGTATTTTTTTGAATGTGGTTGTTGAATAAGATCTTTGTTAAGCTAAAATTTTGAGTAACTACATTTATATGGACCTAAAATTTAAATTTTGCATGGAATTGAATCGGAGGGAACTAAACTTTTGGATAGCTAAAATTTTTAGCGGAAACTAAATTCTCTGGGGAACTACAATTTAGTCTGAACGTGGTTAAAAATTTTTGTTGGGGATGAAATATTTTGAATGTAGCTACAAATTTTTTTGAAAAGATTTTGAAGAATCTGAAATTTTTTTGAATTGTACATGCAAGTCACAACAATTGTACCCGCGACTGTTGTGCCCGTAAAGGAAGCAGAAGTCAAAAATTTAAGTTAATAACATCATCAAAAAATATCCTGAGGTTTGTTGTTCCACGCCGAATTTGTTGTTCTGTGCCGTGCTAAATTTTTGTACGCTAATTTGTTGATCCATGCCAAAGGCGTCTGCACCAAATTTGTTGTTCTACCCCAAATTTGTTATTCTATACCGAATTTGTTGTTCCGCGTCGAAGGCGCCTGCGCGTTGTTCAGTGCCGAATTTGTTGTTTATACGGTGAAGGCGTCCGCGCCGAATTCTTTTACGTTGATTTATTATTCTCCGACGTAGGCGTCCGCGTCGAATTTGTTGTTCTACACCGAATTTGTTGTTCCACGTCGAAAGAGCCTGCGTCGAATTTGTTGTTCTAAGCCAAATTTGTTGTTCCACGCCGAAAGAGCCTGCGCCGAATTTGTTGTTCTACGCCGAATTTGCCTAAGGCGCCCACGCCGAATTTGTTGTTCTACATCGAATTTGTTGTTCCACGCAAAAGGCGACCGCACCAAATTTGTTGTTCCACGTCGAAGGCGACCGCGCTGTATTTGTTGTTCTGCGCCGATGGCGCACGTGCCGTTAAATAATTTACGCTAATTTGTTGTTTTTTAAAATTTTGGCTGTGGAAATAATTTATTGGGGAACAAATATTTTGCGGGGGAAAAATCTTAAGTGAACCGTGACCGCGGGCACGGGTTATGACTAGTGTATATATATATATATATAACCACTCATCATCACTCTTATCAGTTACATACTTCTAAACCATTTGCATAGAAGGGTACATATTATCTGGATTTATATGACCATGGACCATCTTTTTCAACTCTTTAATGATTAGGGGTATTCTTTGCATCTTCCCAATTAAGATCCGTTTGCAAAGCGGCATTCATCATCACTATTAGCAACATAATGTTTAGAATGTCTTCACTTATTGGCATCTCATGTGTACCTTAGAAAATATTGAATCAACTCACGGCCATCATCTTTGATGTTCATTAATTAAGCTTGATCATTATTCTACGTCTAATTTCTTTCTGCAAAGTGTTGAATAAACTTCTTCCCCGACTTGTTGAAATAATGAATTAATAGAGACATGAGTTATTGATTTGTGTTCTTTGTTTTAATTACATGTGTCCAACAATTACAATAAAATATGTAAATATGATCTTCTTCAGGTACTAAGAAAATTTTGTAAACAAGGAAATAAAATGCATTTCGTATCTTATTGATATCTAATTTTCAATTACAATATTTGAATTAGAAGTGTAACCTCTGACATCTGACAATAAATGTTTTCAGAGAAGTTCCAATAAACAACACAATCCTTGGATTGTCATCTATGAATTAATCCTTTTAATCTAGATCATACTTGATGGCATGGGAACTCTTAGCTTACCAGCAAATGCATATTCGGTGATATTCCAAGCTTCTTTCAAAAAGGATTTGATGGAATTCCAGGATTTTTCATCAAGTAATATGATATCATCAATTTGCTTACTCACATCAGATCCTATAGCTGTCACACCAGTGGCATCGCCAATGGCCATGCCATTTACTAGTGCTGACCATTGGAAGAGAAGAGACGGAAGCAATATTGCAAGGAGAGCAAAGAAATCAAGTTTTAAAGTTTTCATCTTTTTTTGGTTGTTTTAAAATTGAAGTTATTTGTTTTGTCAATTCCCCTTCTTGCTTTTTAAACCAAATACAGTATGCCTTAAAGGTCAATGAAATTAATTAAACAATAAATAAATTATCTAATGTTTATTACTTCGTTTTTATTTACAATTATTTACCTATCTATTTACCTTAAAAATCATTAATGAGCATCATTAAATTGCAAATATTCATTTATCCCAAATTTCATTTATTAGTTATTAATTTTAATTAAAAATTTCTTCTCAGCTGAATGCTTTCCGACATTCGTTAATGTATTTGCATGATAGGGTGTAAACAACAATTTACTTTCCATGCACTTTACAACAATGAAAACCCAATACATTTTCAGTCAGAAGGTGCCTACTTTGTCAGCACCAAGTACACACACACGCACACACACACACGCACACACACACACACAATGTGTGCACTCACACATGACACACATGCATCAAGAATCCAAAGTGGAAAATTTCCCTTTTGCTAGCTCATTTAACCCCCACATCCCCCTGCTTTTTATGATATGTTCGTTGATATTGATCTTCTGGTTCTAAAATCAAGACTAGTAATTTTCAAGTGAACCATATGAGTTTTACTAGTTCATCTTAATTTTGCAAAACATTTTATTATCACGAAACCGTTAAACTTCTGACAAGTTGATGAACTAGCAAAAATCTTCATTTGACTTGAAATTTGACAATTTGATGTTTTAGAATATGAAGATCAAAATAAAAGGATCAGATTTACAGAAAAAAAGGGACGAGTCTTAGCCTAATGGCATCGTTGGTGACGACTTTCATCTTGAGCATGCCCTTCTTCTCCAGAAGGTGTTCAGGTGGTCGTTGTGGTTTTCCATGGGCGATCCCCCAAATTGATCCTGCTAGATGAAACTAATCAATGATGACTTCAATTCAATCCTAGCAATTCTTGACATTGACCCATTGACGGGCATAGAGAAGTCCATGAGGGACCTAGTAGGTGGTGGATTTTCAAGTGGGGGAGGTGGTCGATTATGAATTTCTTCCGCCATCAATTCTAGTACCAATTTCCTTTTTCTTTCGACATTGGACCGGCGTGTGGTAGCTTCGATCTCTGGGTCTACGGGAAGCATTTCCTTGATACCATGCGATCTCCTGTGCATACACAAAAGGGCTAAACTAAAGGAAAATGTCAACATCACCGAAATCAATAGCAAAAGAAAATAAAAGGAAAAGGAAAATTGTGCAGTCTATTAATAAAGATTGAAATTAATATCAAGTCATTCCTCCTAGGCAACGATGCCAAATACTTGTTCGGAGAATTTCATATATGTAACCGCAAGCACACGAGGAGGTTGTAGCGCTAACGGGTCGTCCTCTGGGATGCAGTCATTGAATATTAATTTCTCCCTAAGTGGGTTGTTTTGGATTTGGGCCTGAGACTGATGGGCTTGGGGATGTGGTTTAGCTTATAATGGGGGGAAGGTGGAGCCTTATGGGGCTAGGGGAATTGGGGGCTTTGGTAGGACTTCGTCTCTTACGAATTCGAGTTCTGTGGTGAAGTTTGATGATTATAAGAGGTACAAATTCGAGTTCTGTGGTGATTTTGATCACTCCTTATTTCACACCCTTTTCCCGCATGTTTGCATGCCATTTTGATCGCCCAAACCATGTTTTTCACGATATATCGACGATATTGCGATGCTTTTCACGATTTGTTGTTTTTGTCGCATTTCAGGTGATTTGGCGCGATTAGGAGTGATCTCGAGATGCGTGTAATCTAGACGGCCACCGACGACCTCCCCGAGGGGTATTTTGCTATTAGAGAGGAGCGGAAGAAGAATGGACGTCGCCGGAGCGACGAGGAGGCCAAAACGACCAGTTTGGGCATTTTTTGTGTCCCACTCGGCCGAGTGGAGGAGCCACTCGGCCGACCAGCGAGACACTGCTCGGCCGACCAATTCAGACACGAGTTACCTGTGCACTCGGCCGAGCACAGAAGACCCACTCGGCCGAGTGTCGATACCACGTCCGCCCGAGTGGCGCCCAGACGAAGGCTCTCAAAAAGACCGAAGTTACTGTTTTTCGGCCTCTGAGCTTCAGAAGACCCACTCGGCCGAGTGGCAAATCCCGTCCGCCCGAGTGAAGTGAAGCCATCGGCCGAGTGACGACAACTCACTCGGCCGAGCCGCCCCCGAACTGAAGACCCCTGAAGCCCACGACTTACTGGAAATTGACAGGGTTTTCACTTGGCCGAGTGACTTTTGTCACTCGGCCGAGTGCGATGCGCTGCCTGTAGCGAAATTTGCGGAAAACAGGCTGTGCAGGGGCGTTTTGGTCAGGATTTTTGGACGATTTTTGGGGCTATTTAAGCTCTGTTTTTACCCTAGTTTGGAGAGCCTCCTCTCAGATTTTTTGCAGCTTTTTGAGTCTACTTTTTGGCTTTATTAATTGTGATTGGTGAAGAGAAAAACTTGGATTTTTATTGGGTTGATTGAAGATTTACATTGGTTTGCACTTCTCTTCCACAAAAACTTTATTTTTTATTGTTTATATCATTGTTGTGATGAATTCCATTGTCTATTTCTTTGCCAATTATTGTGCTATTGCTATGATTAGTGAGTAGTCTCCACGTCTTGGGGCGTGGGGATGAACCCTACAAGCCCAATTTCGTATTTGTGTTGAATCGGTAGAAATTGAGCTAGGATTGTTATTAGGGATTAGATTAGGATCGAATTACTACGGATAGCTAGGTATTCACATCAATTGGGATTTGCAAGAGATTGGATCCCAATTCGATAGGAAGCCCTAGAAATCCGAATTGGGTTGGAGTCGGATTTTCGAAGTATGGGTTTGCAAGAAATTGGACCGATGCTAGGATCTCCGGTTGCAATTCCGCGCCGATACCCGTTTGCAAGAGATTGGACGGGTAGGAACTATCCTAATCTAGATTGTGGACCGAGTTTGCAAGAGATTGGACTCGGTGCGCAATTGGACGATGATGTTGATCCCAATGCTAGCTTCCCTAGGCTAGGGTTTGCAAGAGATTGGACCCAAGCCTAGGATAGCTATAGACCGGCAACAGCGCGAGAGCGTGAGCTTGGTTCCACATTTAGTTGCAACTAGTTCATCCAAATTCTCATCCTAGCGATTTCGATACTGGCGAACCACAATTGTGAAATATGGTGAGTAGTGGGGATTCCCCATTCCCTAGGCGTTCTCTATTTGATTTGATATTTCGCACTTTTGTCTGACGATTGTGACAGGATCGCCCAAGGCAATTATCCCTCTGAATAGCCAGGTTGATTAGGAGCAAGCACGGTCATTCGTCCTCCCTGTGTTCGATACCCGCTCGCCGCTGTACCGTGCGCTTGCGGTAAAACTACAACCGTCGCCTCGGGACGTGTACGCCGGGGTGCGATCAAGTTTTTGGCGCCGTTGCCGGGGAGGGCATTTAGACGGTGCTCAGCACCGACCACCCGGTTATTTCTTCTTACTTTCTTCTTTTACTTCCCTCTCTATCTTATCCTAACTTCATTCGTAGCCCTATTTGCACATTCTCCCCGCATTTTGCATAAGATCTTAACAGGGAGAATGGGGGATGCAACGCCAACAATAGAACTCAGTCGGGAGGACTATGACACCTTTACAGGCCTCCTTAAGGAGCTTGTCGACGAGGTCCACACTACCGGAGCATTTGCTATCAATATCACGGACCCCGACGAACAACTATTTGCTAGCTTTGTGATGGACCAAATCTCCCCGGAAGGGACCATCGGAGGCAATGTCAGAGTTGACGTGGTCGACGACAAATTGCATTTCGAAGACAATAGAGCAAATGTCGAAGAGCACTATGCTCCCGAAGAACCCTTCGAGCAAACCGACATTCAGGATGTTACACTTTATGACGCTCACTCTTGTTTTTATGAATCGTCTGATGTGTTTCTTGATTCCAGGTACGAACTGGAGCAGAGCGAAGGTTTTGGCGATGCTAGCACTGAATCAGAGGGCGCCTACTTCGATGCCTCATCCTCACTAAGCAGCGAGTCCGACTTGTCACATGAAAGCATGCCATCTGAAAATGAGCTAAACCCGGATGACAAGGAAGAAGCCGAATTCATGAGAGCTGAAAAGGTGGAAGAAGCAGCGCCACCTCAGGTAGAGCTTAAACAATTACCGCCGAATCTAAGGTATGCCTTTTTGGGTAATAAATTGACTTTTCCGGTGATAGTAAATTCCCACCTCACACAAGATCAACTTGAAAAACTCCTAGACGTCCTTAGGAGCCACAAAGATGTCTTGGGATACACTATTTCCGATCTCAAGGGAATAAGCCCTAGGCTTTGCACGCATCGGATCCATTTGGAGGATACCGAAGCCACCTCCATAGAGCCTCAAAGGCGGTTGAACCCGAACATGAAGGAGGTGGTTAAAAAGGAAATCCTAAAACTGCTTGAAGCCGGTATAATTTATCCTATCTCTGACAGTAGATGGGTCAGCCCCGTCCACGTTGTCCCCAAGAAAGGAGGGATGACTGTCATAAAAAATGACAAAGGTGAGCCAATATCCACGCGCACTGTCACGGGATGGCGAATGTGCATTGACTATAGGAGACTCAATAAAGCTACCCGAAAGGACCATTACCCATTGCCATTCATCGATCAAATGCTTGAACGCCTCGCGAACCATAAATATTTTTGCTATCTTGACGGGTATTCGGGTTTCTTCCAAATCCCTTTGCACGAAGATGACCAAGAAAAGACAACTTTCACTTGTCCCTATGGCACCTACGCATACCGTAGGATGCCGTTCGGCCTTTGTAATGCTCCCGCCACGTTTCAAAGATGTATGACATCCATATTTTCCGATTATATTGAAAATATTATGGAAGTTTTTATGGATGATTTCTCGGTTTATGGAAGTGAGTTTGACTCTTGCTTGGAAAATCTCACTAAAGTCCTAAAAAGATGCCAACAGAACAATCTCACTCTCAATTGGAAGAAGTGCCACTTCATGGTCACGGAAGGTATAGTTCTCGGACACCTTGTTTCCTCAAGAGGAATCGAGGTTGATAAAGCTAAGATTGAGGTAATCGAAAAACTTCCTCCTCCTATTAATGTCAAGGGCATTAGAGGCTTCCTTGGCCACGCGGGGTTTTACCGCCGCTTCATTAAGGATTTCGCCTCGATTGCCCGACCACTTACTTCCTTACTCGCTAAAGATGTTCCTTTTGACTTTTCAGGAGAATGCTTGCAAGCTTTCAACACCTTGAAGGAAGCGCTAATCTCAGCGCCCATCATCCAACCGCCGGATTGGAGCCTCCCTTTCGAGCTAATGTGCGATGCTAGCGACCAAGCCATTGGAGCGGTATTGGGACAAAGGAAAGATAGGAAGCTTCATGCGATATACTACGCAAGCAAGACATTGGATGAAGCGCAGAAAAACTACACAACTACCGAAAAGGAGCTTCTAGCGGTCGTCTATTCCATAGAAAAGTTTCGCTCCTACCTCCTCGGTTCCAAGGTGATTGTCCACACCGACCATGCAGCATTGAAGTATCTTTTAAACAAGAAGGAGGCCAAACCCCGGTTGATTAGGTGGATACTCTTGTTGCAAGAATTCGACCTAGAGATCAGAGATAAGAAGGGTACAGACAATGTCGTGGCAGATCATTTATCCAGGCTCATTCGCGATAAGGAGGATGAGAGCTTACCTATTGACGACACATTCGTTGATGAGAGGCTATATGCGGTAAGGGCCGAGGAAGTACCTTGGTATGCGGACTTCGTCAACTACTTGGCGTGCGGAATCAAACCGCATGGGATGTCCACGCAACAAAAGAGGAGATTTATGCACGAGGTCCGTAGCTATTTTTGGGAAGATCCTTACCTTTTCAAAATATGCAAAGATAATGTCATTCGTAGGTGTATTCCTAAGGATGAGGCAACGTCTATCATTTTGCATTGCCACGGTCTACCATGCGGGGGACATCATGCCGCCTCTAAAACTACCGCTAAGATCTTGCAGAGCGGATTCTTCTGGCCCACAATGTTTAAAGACACTCACACTTTTGTGAAGGGTTGCGATAGATGTCAACGGACCGGGAATATCTCCAAGCGCAATGAGATGCCGATGAGACCCATCCAGGAGATTGAGCTTTTTGATTGTTGGGGAGTAGACTTCATGGGGCCTTTTCCGTCGAGCAATGGCAACAAGTACATCCTATTGGCCGTTGACTATGTCTCCAAATGGGTGGAAGCTATTGCCACCCCTACTAATGATGCGAGGGTCGTCTCCAAATTCTTCAAGCAAAATATCTTTCCGCGCTTTGGAGTGCCGCGTACCTTGATAAGCGACGGGGGAAGCCACTTCATAGAGAACAAGTTTGAAGCAATGCTAAAAAAGTACGGGGTAAATCATAGGGTTGGAATGGCTTATCACCCCCAGACAAGCGGCCAAGTAGAAGTCTCAAATAGAGAAATCAAGCAAATTCTCGAAAAAACCGTAGATCGGTCTAGAAAGGATTGGTCAATGAAGTTAAACGATGCTCTATGGGCCTATCGTACGGCTTTTCGCACCCCCATCGGTACCACACCGTTCCGCCTAGTTTACGGGAAGGCTTGCCACTTGCCGGTAGAGTTGGAACACCGTGCATATTGGGCCATCAAGACCTTTAACTACGATTATAAGAGTGCGGCGGTGAGGCGACTCTTGGACATCAACGAACTTGATGAAATAAGGAGAGACGCCTATGAGAGCTCGAGGATTTACAAGGAAAGGACCAAGATTTTCCACGATGCCCGCATAACTGTCACGGACTTCAAGGTGGGAGACAAGGTCTTGCTCTACAACTCCCGACTCCGACTATTTCCCGGTAAGTTGAGGTCACGTTGGTCGGGACCTTTCACCATCAAGCACATACAACCGGGAGGAGCTTTCGAGTTGGAAAGCAAGGAAGGCACCACATTCAAAGTAAATGGGCAAAGGCTAAAACACTATTCCGAGGGGATCCCTACGGGCGAAATCAATAGAGTATATTTGCTTAAAGAGCGGTCGCATGATCTCTCGGACCTCCTTGATGAGGTGATAGAGGAGGCGATTCCTCACTCAATTGGTGCCCTTTTTGATGAAGAATTGGATGAAAGCCCGGATTTAGGCCATGAGGACAATAATGATGATTCCCCAGACTTCTCCGCTGATGAAGATGAAGGCGACGCTGATGTCGCAAGGATTCGAGAGCTCTGCAAGCTCTCGAAATCAAAGTCTCCAAAGAAAGCTCCGCCGGTACGGAAATCGGCATCGCCGGCTAAGCCGTTGACCGGGGCAAATGCTAGCTTGGGGGAGCCTCCCCCCAACACTATTCGAGATAGGAGACCTCCGAGGGAGACCGCTACGCCGCCACGTCCGAACCCAAGCGCGCTCCCCGGAAAGTTTGACGGGTGCATCTCATGTGCACCAAACATCCCGCATTGATTGCAAATTTTAGGGGGTCGAGCTCACGACCTAAAACGAGCGCTTGTCGGGAGGCAACCCGACGGATTTTGCTTTATTTTCATTCGTTTTTCTTTATTTTCGTTTTAGAAATTTTTAGTATTTTGAGTCACCCGACCAAAAATTTTGTGATAACGGGTCCTATTTTTCTTGACAGGAGAGAAGATAGGTAGATCATCATGAGGAGGATGAACGAGACGATGAGGAGCACCCCAAGAAGGCGTTCGACGCTTAGGAGGAGCATGAAATCGACTGGAGGAAGAAAGACAGAGTTTAGAGTCCAAACGAAGATAAACAGCAGAAATTAAGGCTCACTCGGCCGAGTATACTAGTCACTCGGCCGAGTCAAGAAGTTCGTCCGGCCGAGCCGCTCACGAACGAGGGAAGTCTGCTGTACCCAACTCTCTGTCTATTTTCCTCATTTCATAATAACTGCTACTCGGCCGAGTACATATATTCACTCGGCCGAGTAAAACGGATACCCTCCTAGGGCGAGTCATGCCGAGTAGCTTGAGTCACTCGGCCGAATGGACTTACTCCACTCGGCCGAGGCTGGCAAAGCCACTCGGCCGAAGCGACATCGGGGAGAAATTTTTAATTGCCTCGCTCGGCCGAGTGAGTAAAGTCACTCGGCCGAGTCGTAACTTTTTTAATATAAAACCGAGGGGGGGGGCACGGTTTTCGAAAACGAAAAAACCCTTCGCCCGTGCCCCCTCAGCTCTCCCTCGCCCGATCTCGCCTCGCCGCTCGCCCACTCGCCCGCGCGCGCCGCCGCTCGGCCTGCCGTCGCCGGCCGCCCGTCGCCGGACTCCGCCCGAGTCGCCGCCGGCCGCCCCGCCTCCGATCACCTCCGGTTCGCTTATTTTCACCGTTTTCTCCTCTCCTCGTGTATATTTTGAGGATCCATGTGCTAAACGCCCCCCTAACCCAAATCAATTCCTATATCTATCTGTTATACCCCTA